>PVHX01012086.1:0-60955 GCA_004024805.1 Geosciurus inauris | reverse complement strand
TTTCCTTTTTCTTTTTATGGCTTGGCCAGTCCTCCAATCCTAGGCTTGCCAGCCCAACGGTAGCCCCCATTCCAGCTCAGTTCCCCTAGAATAAGGTCCCCCTGGGGTAGCCTGTAGCAACCACTCTGCCCTGGATGGAGTGGAGAGGTGTGATGGCTCCAAGTTATCCTTCCCAAACTCTGATAAGGAGCAGGGTCCCAAATGTCCCAGCTTTGGCCAGGCAGAGTGGGCTGCAGGAGGCCAGAAAATGGCAGGTTCCTCCAGCCTGATCATGCCATCTTCATCCTACCCTTCTCCCTATAAAGGACACAAGATATCCACTGGGTTCAATCCTTAGTACCACATAAAAATAAAATAAAGATATTGTGTCCATCTACAACTAAAAAAAAAAAAAAATTAAAAAAAAAAGATATCCTGCAATGACATATGGATTATTTTGATCTGAGGATATTTGAGAAACAATAGATGAAGGATGAGGACTTTCTCTGAACTTTCTTCATCTGCATAAAAGCAAAACCTCACAAAAGATTTTTAGGTGTCATAAATCTTTTCCTAGAGTTTGGGAGCTTTCCAACCAGGAGAGACTGACTTCTCTCCTGAGGCTAGACAAGAAATCTCACCAACATAAGAAATCACCTAGTTGTCACAATACTCTATCCTATTTCCCATCCATTCTCCAGAGGGCCTCTTTATCTTTCCTAAAATTTATTTCCTTTCAGAGCCCTTTGTCATCTTCACCTTCTCTTGTTAATATGGTATGTGAACCCTGAATTCTAACCACTTCTTTCTGTACCACATTTTCTATGAATCCCAGCTTTTTTAACGCAAGAACCAAGGCCTCAGAACATTTTTTAATGTGTACAAATCAGTTTGGATAGTGTATCATTTTTTAGCACAGAATCTGAAAATTGCTGCATACCAAATTTAGTAACCTGTATAGAAACATGTATAATAAATATGATAAATAGCAAAGAAAGGAAAGAATAGCCAAATTTCCCAGGAATTTAGTCTTGGAACACACATATTTTCACTTAAACTTTTAATATCTCTGTCCTGATCTTTGCCTCCTCAGGATGGTGTCACAGAACCCTAGCTCTCCCAGAAAGATGAGTGGCAAGGAAATGTCATTGCATCCCAGCCCATGGAGAGTGTATGTGTTATGAAATGGTATGGCTGGCCTTTACCATGTGTCCTTGCTTCCTCTTCTGCTGAGACCTTCAGGGTCCTCAGCAGAGCTAAGCATGAGGGTACCAAGTCTTGATAACCTGTGCTACTCTCCTCTTCTCCAGGCTTATCCTGCCAGGGTGCTAGTAGAGGACCCGCCTTTCCTGTACTCTGCTGCAGCAGCAGGGAGGGAAGGTGCAGGCATAGACAGCTCCGGCTGCTCTCGCCCCTAAGTGTCTGCAGCCTTCTGTCTCCTAGAGACAGTTTGGGTCTGTTGAACAAATAAAACTGGAAGCTGTGTGGATTATCCAGGAAGAAGTGGGAGCTGAAGTTCTAGCTGAATTAGAGTTTAGGACTCAAGAAGGGTGACTGTGTTAATCCTTCCTATTTTCAAATACTTCGATTTGTCTTCCTTTCATATTTTTGTTTATTTCAACACTGTCATCATCTGCCCCTGCCTTTTTGTCAGTTTCTTTTTCCCCTAGTCAAGACCACTAAGTATCACCAAAATTTTCTTCTACTTCTGCTTTACATTGTCCCATTGTCCCATTGTCCCAATTAGTGTTAAGTCAAGTCTTCAATTTCATCCAGGTTATGGCAAGCCTGGATCTCATAGTTGTAGTTTGAAGTCATGCCTTGTGGGTCTGCTCGACAAGTTGGGGTCCCGAGAGATGAAAAGGGGTCCTTGGGGAAGACGAAGTAGGGTCTCACGGGACGAGGTTTGGGGGTGAACGGTCCACGAAGTCACTCCACCCAGACTCCAGGGGTAGGTAAGACTGCTTTGCCGGAGCAAGAGGCAGAACCCCTTTATTCTAGAAAGTACAGAAGCTTCTAGATGGTCCTCGGACCAATCAGGGCCTGAAGTTACAAACAATAGGGTACCACTGTCAGGCAGTGCTGTCCATCAGCATAGAATGGGGAAAGTGGGAAGGGAGGGGTTGAAGGTATGGGGAGTGCTCCTACATATAGTCTTCCTTGTGAAATCACATGGAGATTTGCTGGTGTCAGATACAGCTTCCACTTCATTTTATTTACTGATTGATTTTTTAGAGTCTTGAGGATGAGCCCAGAGCTCATGTACTCTAGGAGAGCACTCTACTCCTGAGCCCCAGCCCCAGCCCCTTACTTCATTTTAGTACAGACTCCAGTGGCAATTACCAGAAGTACAAGACAAATTTTAAATGAAGAAAAATCTGTCCATTAACTGAAGTTTTCCTGTGATTCAAGCAAGTTTCCTCATTTGAGTTGAGTGATGGAAGCCCTGTTCCTTGTTGCTCCCAGTTTTGGATCTTAGAGTGACTTTATACTCACTGTCAGTTCCTCTACTCATCCTTCCAAATGGAATGCTGTGAAAGTATGTTTTAATTCCCCAGTTGTCAGACTTGTCTTTCAATAATAACAGAAACCTACTCATCCATTGTTCTGTGTTTCCATTCACTCATTAACCAATATTTGTTGAATGTCTGTGATGTGTGAGTTTCCATTCCTGGTATGTGAGATGCCTTAATGGTTGGTAGAAGTAAAGATCTTTGTCCATGGGTAGTTAATATTCTAGTGGAAGAAGACATACAGAGAATGTGATAAATAAGTTTTCTAGGATAGTGAAAGTGATAAGCACTATGGAAAAAAATAAACTGGTATGGCAAGGAATCAGAAAGGATGTTAGTGAGAGGGTAGAGGGGCAGACAGAGTAAACCTTTTCACAAAAGTGATGTTGGAACAAAAAACTGCAGGAGGAGTGGGAGTGATCCTGATAGAACCACCTAGAACCAAGCCTTCTGTGGCAATGAGCGGCACTAGGAAGACTGACCAGGATAGAGTGTGCCTGGGCTGAGAAGGTGGCATGGAGCCAGGGAAAGGAAGGGGGCTGATCATAATAAAGGAATGTGAGAGCCACTGTGAGACCTTGGGCTTTGGCCATGGGCCAAGAGGAGACTATCTCATGGTCTTCAGCAGAGGCCTGCGCAGTCTAACTTTTAAAGCCAAGTTTCTCTGCATGGAGCAGGCACTTCAGGGATATTTCCACAGGTGCAGGCAATAGTCATCTAATGGAGTGGCATAACCCAGATAAAGGGCCAGTAGTAAGATGCAGAAACCATCTGGAAAAGAGACGAGCTCTAAGAAGTGGCTTTAAGGTTTCTGTCCTGAGTTACAAGACAAATGAAAGTCTTAGGTGGAGGTCAGGCAAAGGGAAACCAGCAGAAGAATCCAAAGAAGGCAGAGGGAGACCAGAGAGGAGTGTCCTAGAAGTGGTGTGCATTAAGCGAATGAAGGGAGAGGGGTGAGCAGCTGCAGCAGATGCTGCTGAGGAGCCAAGAAATAGGACTGATTGTTGATTGGTGGATTTAACCACTCAGAGTCTTTCAACCTTGATGAGAACAGTTTTGGGGTTGTTTGAGAGTACCAAAGCTTCTTGGGAATGTGTTTGGGAGAGAATGAGAATGTCTGAGTCAGAAATAGTGAGTGTAGACAATTCTCCTGAGATGTACTGGCTTCTCCAGTACTGGGACTATAGTCATGTGTCCAAGTTCTACTGTTACTTATGTTTTTGTTGTCATATCTAAAAAAAAAAAAAAAAAAAAAGTACTGTCAAATCCAAGGTCATGAAGATTTGTCCCTGTTTTCTAAACATTTCATAGTGCTGGATCTTCCGTGTAGGTCTAGTCCATTTTGAGTTATTCTTTGTATATGTTGTGAGGTAGGGTTACAACCTCATTCTCTTTTATGTGAATATCTAATTGTCCAGCAGCATTTATTAAAAATTATTCTTCCCCCCACTGAATGGCTTTAGCACTTTGTCAAAAATCAGTTGACCATAGATGTTTGGTTTACCTCTGGACTTTTTTTTTTTTTTAATAATTTTTAATTGTCAATGGGCCTTTATTTGTTTTTTATTTTTTTATATGTGGTGCTGAGAATCGAACCCAGTGCCTCACACATGCTAGGCAAGTGCTGTACCACTGAGCCAGAACCGCAGCCCTACCTTTGAACTTTTGAGTTGATCCGTATGTTTATCTTTTGCCAATACCACACTCAGTTTTAATTCAAATTGGGAATTATAAGTTCTCCAATTTTGTTCTTTTTCAAAATTTTTTGTTGTTTGAAGCTTGCAACTGCATATAAATTTGAGAATTAGCTTCCCTGTTTATGCAAAAATAAGGTCTTTGGAATTTTGATAGGGATTGTATTAAATCTGTGGATCACTTTGGACAGTATTGCCATCTTAATATTTAGTCTTCTATCTATGAATACAAGATTTCTGTCCATGTATTTAGATATTAATTTCTTCAGTATATAGGTTTTTCACTTTCTAGCCTAAGTTCAATTTATTCCCAGGTGTGTGATTTTATGGATGTTACTGTGAATAGAATTTTGTTTGTTTGTTGGAGTATCCACTGGTGGAATATAGGAACACTACTGATATTTGCATATTGTTCTTGTACCCTGTAGTTATGCAATATTTATTATTTAGCTGTAGTAGTTTGTTGTGGGTTTATGTGTGTTTGCATCTTTATTGTTTCCTGCATATAAGAACAGGTCACTTGGGGCTGGGGGTGTAGCTCAGTGATAGAGCACTTGCCTAGCACATGTGAGGCACTGGATTAGATCCTCAGCACCACATATAAATAAATGAAGGTCCATGAACAACTTTAAAAAACCCAGAAATAAAAAATAAATAAATGTATTATGTCTATCTGTGACTTAAAAAAAAAAAAAAAGAGCAGCCGGGCGCGGTGGCTCACGCTTGTAATCCCAGCACTTAGGGAGACTGAGACAGGAGAATCGCGAGTTCAAAGCCAGCCTCAGCAATGGCGAGGCACTAAGCAACTCAGTGAGACCCTGTCTCTACATAAAACACAAAATAGGGCTGGGGATGTGGCTCAGGGGTCGAGTGCCCCTGAGTTCAATCCCCAGTACCAAAAAAAAAAAAAAAAAAAAAAGAGCAAGTCACTTGCAAATGGAATTAGTTTGACCTCTTCCTTACCAATTTGAGTTTTTTTCATGCCTGATATATCTAGGTAGAACTTTGAGTGCAGTGTTAACCACAAGTAGTGAAAGCATCATCCTTGTTTCAATCCTGAGCTTAAGGGTAAAAGCCTTCACTCTTTGACAATTAAGTCCAGTATTGGCTATGGCTTTTTCATAAATATCCTTTATCATATTAGGTAAATGCCCTTAAATTCCTGGTTTTCTGAATCTTTCTATTGTGAAAAGATACTAGATTTGTCAAGTGCTTTTTCTGCATTGAAATAATTGTACATTTTCCTTCTTTATTCTAGTATCCTGTGTGTGTGTGTGTTTGCTGAGAATCCCTTTATTTTGTTAATGTCATGTATTACGTTTATTTTTCTCATGTTGAACCACCTTTGTATTACTGGGTAAATGAAACTTGTGTAATTTTATTAGTCATATTTGTTATTCTTTGACATAGGGATCACTTTTGTGACTTTTTATTCAAGAAACCTTTTAAATTTTGGTTTATGTTGTACTTAACAAAAGCTATTTTGTTTTAGGAACTGTTTGTCTCACATGAATTATTCCTCCCTTCAGTAAATTTTCCAAATAATTGCCATTTATAATACTACACTTAAAAGCAGTTTAAGATAGATCTTTTACAGATCTCAAGAGCTTTTTTTCTGGTAAAAATTGAAGACTTCCCTACACTCCAGCTATCAGTTTAGGCCTTCATAGTGAAAATGAGTCAAGAATTTTGGAAAGAGAAAAAATCTACAATGCTTATTTTATTTCATGTTATACACAAAGAATTAAAATGCCAATTCAGAAGATAATATAGAATGTAATTTCTTCCTTTTCTTTCTTTTCCCCTCATTTTTGTTTTATTTTATTTTATTTATTTATTTTGGAGAAGGGATCTTGCTGTATTGCTAGGTTGGTCTCAAACTCCTGGGCTCAAACAAGTAATCTTGCCTCATCCTCCCAGGTAGCTCTGACCATAGGTATACTCCACTATCCCTGGCTATGACTTTTTTTTTTTTTTTGCTTTCTTTATTTTGCCCCCTTATATATAACATACTCAGAAAATGCCTTGGCTAAGTCATCTCAGGTTTTTTTTAAGCTGGTTTATTTCTACCATTTAACCAGCTACTGAGTTCTCATTTAGCCCATAATGACTTCTTCCTCCTAGATTTCTTGTTCTATTTCATTACAACTGCTCTTGCTTAATCTGTATGATTTCTTGTCATAATCTATGAAGAGACAACAGGCCTGTTTTTTGGGTTTTTTTTAATATTTATTGTCGGTGGACGTTATTTGTTTCTATGCAGTGCTGAGACTTGAACCAAGTGCCTCACACATGCTAGGCAAGCACTCTACCACTAAGCCACAACCCCAGCCTAATAGGCCTGTTTTGATTTAGTTGTTTTACTAATAGTTTATTTGGTTTTCATATCTTCTCTGGGGTCGGTTTTTGGCATTTGATGATGTTTGATGAGACAAGGAAATACACGAAACCATTTCAAAAGAATTTCAGAAAAATAAATAAATATCTTCATGAAAATATTTTACTGCCTTCCTCCCTGAGAGCATGGGATGAGTTAGGCTTTCCTGTAGATGTACTGATCGATGTGCTCATGATAGATGCACCTGTGTATCCTTCTTTGAATAAATTTTTTGTTCATTCACAAAGTTTCTCATATATTAGGCATTATAGAATGTGCTAGGTGTCAGTACTACTGATATTAAAACTGACCGGTATAGGCTAGGCACGGTGGCTCATGCTTGTAACCCCAGCACTTTGGGAGGCTGAGACAGGAGATTCATGAGTTCAAAGCCAGCCTCAGCAACGATGAGGTGCTAAGCAACTTCAGTGAGACCTTGTCTCTACATAAAACACAAAATAGGCCTGGGGATGTGGCTCAGTGGTGGAGTACCTCTGAGTTCAATCCCTGGTACCAAAAAAAAACCGGTATAATTGTGAGAAAAACAACAGTGGAAGCCAGGCACAGTGTGTTGTATGCTGTAATCCCAGCAACTTGGAAGATAAAAATAGAAGGATCACCTACTCATGAGCAGCTTGGGCAACTTAGTGAGACCCTGTCTCAAAATTAAAAATGCAGAGAGCCAGGAGTAACTCAATGGTAAAGCTCCACTGAGTTTAATATTCAGTACTGCAAAAAAAAAAAAAAAGTGAAAGACCCAAGCTAAAATGAACCCCATGACAGGCTTTGGACCCTCCAGAAAAACTAGTAGGCCTGAGTTTTGGTTCTGGGAAAAGACACACATTGCTCAAGGCTGAAGCCACTCTGGATCCACCCTCAGAGCAGACAAAGAGGTTAAAAATCACATACCTGGCATTCCTGAGGTCTGAATCTGCCTAAACCCCATGTGGAGCACTTAAACTCACCTTGTAGTTGGTCATTTTCAAAAAGTTCCCAAAAGCCATGATTGGATCCCACCAAATGTTACAGACACCCCTCAAACTCTGAATGGTCACGGTTGTCACCATAGGTGCTGTACGATTATAATTGGTGCTTGTGTAATGATGGGACGCATACGTCATGTCCACTACCACCACCTGTCCCCTCCCCCTATAAAAACCTGCTCAGCCATTATTCGGGGCTCTCTGCACTGACCCGCTGTGTCGGTGAAGTCTGAGAGACCAAGCTTAAGCCCAAATAAAGGCTCTTTGCTTTTACATATGTGCCTCGGTCTCCCTGGTGGTCTTTGGGGACCCCATGATCTGGGCATAACAAAAAGATGGGAGTATATTTCAATGAAATAACAATTTAATGAAATGGTTAAATTTTAAGAATGTAATTTGAAAATTCTGCCAGGTTGAAGTGAGAAACAAATTGCAGCTCAGTTTCAAAACAGTTGAAAATGGGTTCCTCTTTGACCCTAATCATCACTAGTTAGTATTACTTCAGTTTTCAATATTAAAATTACAGGTTGGGTAGCATGACACATGCCTATAAACCCAGCAGTTTGGGAGACTGAGGCAGGAGGATTACAAATTCTAGGTCAACTTCAGCAACTTAGTGAGACCTGTTTCAAAATAGAGAAGAGGGCTGGAGACATAGCTCATAGGTTACTGGTAAAGCACTCAGTAACCCCTCCCCCCTGTACCCCCCCAAAAAGATTCCAAAGCAGCAGCTGATGCTTTAGTTGGTTTTGTTTGTTTGCTTTTTGTTTTAAGACTCTTTTAAAAATAGTACAGTGCTGATTGTCCTTTCAGAAATTGGTTTCTTCAGCCTGTGGTAACCACAATATGTTGAATAGTCATCTCTGGACCACACTAATTTTGGAATTTGAAAATTAACTTGAATTTGAATTGGGTGGCTCTCCTTCTTGTACTGTGAAACTGCATGTAATTAGGAATCATGAGAGGATTTTCTGTTGACTTTACAGAAGCATCTTTTTTTTTTAATATATTGTGCGTTTTATTTTCATGTGGTGCTGAGCACGAGCTAGGCAAGCACTCTACCTCAGAGCCACAACCCCAGCCCCTAAACAACCCCAGCCCCTATAGAAGCATCTTTATATCAGTTATTTGTTGATTTAGATATGTGAGGTAATCACTGATTATCCTGTTTTTCTTAATAGGAATCTGTATGTCTCACAGATAATTATTACCTTAGTAATACTTTCTTTCTAGGTAGGCATTCCTTCAATTTCCAAAGGAAAGTTTTGTTTTGAACTTCTCTTTTTGCAAAACTTCCAAGGAATCAGAGGACAGTTTTTAGTCTTTTGGAGCATTCCTTTTCATTGACTGACAGCATAACGTCTTAGGGGCATGATGGTAATCCCCAACCTCTTATCTGTCATAGATCCCAGATTACAGGAATGCAGTCATCATGGCCAAGTCTCCAGCCTCAACCAAGAGGTAGGTGGTGTAAAGCCAAACGACCAGATGGAAGTAAAACAGGACCAGAACAGGCTTTATTCTGGGAAGAACACTCCCAGGCCATCCCCCCCCCACTCCCCCCACCCTCCACCCCCTGTCCGGAAAAGGAAGGCTTAAGGCAGGAAGGGAAGAGCCTGGGGCAAGAAGAGGTGTTGGTCTAGAGTCCAGTGTCCTCTGAGATTGGTGAGGTCAGAGTCCTTCCGGGATGAGCCAGGAGTCATGGTGGTTTTCATGTCGGAGGTTTAGTGTCTTCCATATCGGCTACTGGGGGCTGCCATGTTGGCATGTTCGGCTGCGTGCGACTGATGGTGGCAGTGGACAAGGGAGAGGAAGGGGAGAGAGAGAGCGAGGAAGTTTCAGAAAGTGCCCCAGGGGCCAGCAGGCCCGGCTGCAGGCCAGGCGGGAGTGGGGCAGCTGATGGGCGGTTGTTTTCCTTGTCTGCCTCTGACCTACCAGGTGGGATCTCATCTGTCCATGCTTGTACTGCTGAGGATGGTTCTGATCAAGTCCCAGGCACTCCCAACCAGATATCAGTAGTACTCTTAGAATCCCTTCTTCTCCATGGGCTGATTTTAAGATTGTCCTGCCAGCTCTATTTTCAGTTTCCCTACCCTGCCTCCATCCCAGCTTGTGACTGCTAGTCATATTTCTTGACCAAAGCCGTCCAGATCTGGGGAATACTAATTAGCACCCCCTTCCCTGTTATGTAAAATGTATGTAACCTATAAAGTGATTCTTGATTGATTACTGTCATGTCTGTTGTATTGGAGATCTACTCAGCTAATCCCACTGCTGTACTTAGGTTACTAATCTCATGGTGCCTCTAAATTGGTTAAATCCTTTGATCTGATTTTAGGAATTGCAGTTTGAAAAAGACTGTGAGAAACCATTCCCCTTTCTCATGGCCTTGTGTAGTTTTTACCACTGAAATGAACATCTCTGGGCATGTTGAGTTGCTATATTTGTGAGAATGTCCCTAGATGAGTTGCAAGGCACGTCCAAGGGTCTCCCAGTGAGCTGTAGTGAAGTTGTGGGTCTTCAGATCATCCCTGTGGAGTGGTTGTCTGTTCTAGGATGTGAACCCCATGGACAATCAGATAGAAGGAATCGACTGTCTCAGAGGCACAGGGAAGTGAGAAACTAAATGGAACAGCCTTGATGCTTCACAGAGTGGATCTCAAATTCGGGTTGCATTAAGCCATCAGGTTGTTTTTAGAATGCAGATTTCTGACCCTGTTTCTGCAAATTCTGATGCCCTGAGTACATTTATTGTGGGGGCTGAGCTATTAGAAGAGGTTCAATGATAACATGGCTTAGAGAATGAAGAAATCATTTCTGCCACTTGCATAGCAATCCAAAGTGAGTGGTTCCATATTGGTGGATACCTCTCTTTTGTCATACTGAATCTGGGCTGGCACAGAAGTCCACATTTTTGCAATCACACCAAGATTTTGATGCAGGTGGTTCAAGTACAGTTGTTATTGCTTTAATTAAGGAGGAGGGAAGGAGCCACATGGCTTCTCGACGAGTTGGAGTCCAGAGAGTCGGAGAAAGAAGGGGTCCCCGGGTTAGACGATATGGAGTCTCTCTGGACTGTGGTGACAATCCGCGGAGCTAAATTCCCCAGGCCCCAGGGTGTATGTAAAAATCTGCTGTGCCCCAGCCAAAGGCAGAGACACCCGGGACAAGAAGCAGGGACACCCGGGGTGAAGAGCAGAAAACACCATTTATTCTAGAAACTACAGAAGCTTATATGCACTCTTGGACCAGTCAGGTCCAAAGGTCACAAACAAAGGGGTGCTCTTTGGCAAGAGCACTGTCTATTAGCATAGAATGGGGAAGGATGGAAGGGAGGGGTTGGAAGGTATGGAGAGTGCTCCTACAAGTTGTAAAAAGTATGAGTTTTGTAGTCAGTCAGATCTGAGTTTAAAATTGAATTCACCCACTTACCAGTCATGTGACACCTCTGAGTCTTATTTTCTTTAGGTGTATAAAAATGCAGAAAATAGTAATTCATACCTCAGGGTAGTTGTGCCGATTTGGTAAGGGCCTACATGAAAAGTGCTATTGAGAAGAAGAAATGCAAAAGATAGGTAGAAAGGAGGGAAAAGCAAAAACAAAGGAAAACTCCTACAACCTTTAACACAAAGCTTTGTGCTAAAATTTTTCATACTCCCCAACCCAGTTCTTTCTTGCAGGTTTATCACTCCCAAATTTCTGGGAAATCTGCAAATCTTAGAATTACTGTCAATTCACATACTTACGAAAATTGCCTTGTACACTGTTAATTAGACCATGTAATGAATAGATTAAGCAAAAGGAGATACTTTAAGAAACCTATAATTTAGGGTGCTTTCCAGTGTTATGTATTGATCGGTTAATGGGGACCACATCAGCCTTAGGATCCTGAGAACAGCCAGATCACCCTAAACCACCTTGTGAGCTCCATATTGATGTCATCCCTACATACCTTCCTCTACCTACCTTTCACCAATTGTTCATTGAGCAAAACAAGACAGCAGGAAGCACTCACTGAAACTTCAATTCCTTTAAAAGAAGAACCCGAGAACCCCCAATGCATCTCCAACTCTCAGGGTGGCCTGCATTCTCCCTTGAATGTGTATTTCTTACTTTGCTAAATAAATCTCTATAGCTCTGACGTGACCTTAATGTAGTTAGTCTCAAGTTTTTCAATTCTGTCAGCATAAAAGTTATTTCAAAGTTACCATAAGGGGTATTTTATTGCTCAATTTAAATTTTTATAGGTGTTCCTCTGAGAGGATGGAGCAAAACGGGTTAAGTTCATACCTGTGACATTTGTCAAGAACCCCATTTGTCCTGAGTTGAGGTTCCTTTCTCCAGGAACTTCTTGGAGGACCTCCTCCAGTAACACTAGCACAGAACTTTGTGCAGAGCAGTATTAAAAACATTAAAAAGAAAAGAATGAAACGAAGAAAGATTTAACTGAGCCAGATGTTTCAGTCTGTCTTTAAAACTACCATATAGATTGTTAGTTATATATTTAAATTTATTTTTTTACTCTCATGTCAGTCCTAGATTTTTCCCCATTTTCCAGATGAGAAAACTGAGATTTAGAGAAGTAGACCAAAAAGCACTCCATCAGTAAATGCTTGTGTCAAATTTGAGCGGGTTCTATTTTTATTGGTGGTGTGTGGTTGGGTTTGGGAGCTCTGGGTGTGTTCTGGGCAAGGGATTTGGGAACATATGAGAACTCCATCATAGAAATGTGAATCTGAGAGTGTTGCTATGTGATATGTGGAATGGGGAAAATCTGGAAGCAGGAGGACCAGTTTAGAAATAAGGTGAGGAGGTCTAGAACTAAGCTAACTGAAGTGAAGGCCAAGTACCTATCTGTCTTGCCCTCTGCAGTTACTTAGCCATGAGAGGGCAAGCTCTTCTCTCAAGAAGGCCCCTGCAAAAATGACCAGCCAGCTCTTTGACTCTTGTTGCATATGATTTTGAAGGTTCTAGACACTAATAGACAATTTTTGTGCCTCATTTTACCCATTTTGAAAATAGGAATTGCAATGCACACTATGTCTGTTTCATATTCTATAAGGAAATGCAAGGAAGTATATTCTTAAAAATTATACTCATCAACCTGATGTTCAGGTTTATTGTTCATTGAGCAAAATAAGACAGCAGGAAGCACTCACTGAAACTTCAGTTTCATAATTGATTCATGTCTTAATTTTATTTTATTTTTTATTCTATTTAGGTTTACATGATAGCAGAGTGCAATTTGATTCATTGTACACAGATGGAGGATATTTCATTTCTCTGTATGCGATATAGAATCACAACATACATGCAGTCATACGTAAAGCTAAGGCTATGATGTCCATCATATTCCACCACCTTTACTGTTCCCATGCCCCCTCCCCCTCTGCCACCCCTGTGAACAGAGTTCCTCCATTGTTCCCATGTCCTCTGCCCTATTGTAGATCAGCATCCACTTATCAATGAGTATGTTCGGTATTTGGTTTTCTGAGATTGGCTTACTTCACTTAGCATGATATTCTCCAACTCCATCCATTTACCTGCAAATGCCATAATTTTATTCTCTCTTATTGCTGAGTAATATTCTATTGTATATATATACCACAGTTTCTTTATCCATTCATCTGTCGAAGGGCATCTAGGTTGGTTCCACAGTTTAGCTATTGTGAATTGAGCTGCTATAAACATTGAAGTGGCTGCGTCACAGTAGTATGCTGTTTTTAAGTCTTAATTTTATAAATTAAAATTTTCAGAAACTGAAGGAAAAGGTTTTGGAAAGAAATTGAAAGGTAGATTTTTCTCGTGTGGTTATTTTCATAGTGACCAACTCTCAGGCATCAACCACTGGCTGCTTGCATAGAACTTGGCCCATAGAAAGCAATCACTGTATGTATATTCTGTGGATCGAATCCAGAGCTTTATGAATTCTAGGCCAGCAGTTTAGCACTGAGTTATGTCCTAGCCCTATTACATTGCTTCCAACTTATCTCTAACTGTGCTCCTGGGGCAGTCCACTCTGCCCTTGACATGTTGTGGACCAAATCCCACCAATTTGATTCACCTACAAAAGACTTCAGTTTGAGAATGGGCATTGTAGGTAGGCCAGTACAAGTGGAATCCACTTTTGGATAATCATAGTAGCAGACACCCAGCTTTCCAGGGGAAGCTGTTCTATAAATGAGCCCCAAATGCTCTCTCTATATTGATCCTTTCTTGTCTGTCTCTTCACTATATGTTGACACTTGTTAAGTCAAAATCCCAAGGGGCTAAATTCAGTTTTTCCTGGTCCTGGGAACAGAATGCAGGTCCTTGTGGATGCTAAGCATGCATGCTTTCTACCAGTTATCTCCCAAATTCAAAGTTTTACTTTTGTTTCAAAAAATTGCCCCAACTGTGCAGTTTTTGTTGTTCGAAGTCCATTCTGGGAAATCAGCTCTTACCCATTGATAGATAGGTAGGCCCCTGTGATTTCTACTGCCCTTTGGAGCTTTCTGACTCTGGCGCCTCCTCAACGGATGAGCAATGCTGGTTGGACACATAAGCTGCCCTGTCTGGTCTCGCTCTCTCCCAGGAGCTCTCTTGTCCTCCCCTCTGGATGGTGGGCCTGTGGTAATGCACCTCTGGATTGTCTGGTGCTGTGAGGACATCTCTCGTGCAGCCATGTTCTTGCACTACTTGATAATGCTAGCTCTGTTTCTGACAGTCTTGTCTTTTTCCTTGATCAGCTCTGAAATCCCTCAAATTCCTCCCAGGGCAGTACTTAAAACACTTCAAACGAAGTGTGTGTACTGCAGCAGTAGCAGTTGGCCATTGAAGTGTGAATGAGTTGAATTTTATTTCTGGCAATATAATCCTTGATCATGATTCTTTGACCCTCATGGAGATGCCTGGAACTTCTTCATGGCATTAAAAAAGTCTTTTTATTCTAAAAGAATAACTTGGTAGAGATGCTTCCATTATTTGCAACAAAGGAGCCTGATGAAGGGTTACCATGAGCCATGCCTTACTGTCCACTTCACATGCTGCCATCTTTCTGTACTGCCTGCTCACCCAAACTTCCAGAGTACCAGCAGAAACCTGCTTATCTAAAGCAAGGATTAGACAAATATCAATTAAGACTTTGTTGTCGAGCTGGAGAGTAATGAATGGTGTCTTTGTTTGTAGTCGCTGCATGTTTAGGAGCTACTCCATGTGTTCAGGAGCTTGCCAATTCTTGTGTGGCAAATGTTTAGTGGTACCATGCAGAAGGAACCAGCATGCTATTGGTGAAAAGACCAGTAAATCATGCTGTGGACATGGGAAAACAGTGAGGCCTTCCTTCCCTGGTTAGCCATCCTCGCCCAAGGTACCATTGGTAATGCTGCTGTTTGCAATCATAACAAAAACAAAAGTAATAGGAAAATCATGTAGAGGCAATTCCACTGCCTACTGGATTTTTAATTTTCTTTAGGATGCCAGAGGCAATCTTAAGCCCATTATGCCTAGATGAGGCACATTATAAAAGGCTTGCAAAGTCCAAATGGCTTTTATAATCATTAATTAGCCAAACTTCTAAATAAGCCAATAATATAAAGCTTGACTATGGTCTCTGGTCTCTAGAATGGGGCTGCAGTATATGGCACAGTCAGATGTCAGTTGTTGGGTCATTATTCCCCTGCCCCTCTGTCCTAGCTTAATTCTAATGAGATGTTGTCTTTTGGGGAGAGTGAAGGAGGAAAGATGCTACATAACCAAGCACCCTGGGAAATGCTCAGAACTTCCTTGCAAGTCTGCTAGCAGTGTGAGCACAGGGATGAATGGTGTCATATTAGCTCCTGTACTCACAGCACCTTATGCACAGCAAGTATATCAGTCAGCATTCTTGGTGGCAAGTAATAGAAACCTGAATTTACTGCCTGTCCTCCTTTGGGCAGAGTGAGGTATCTCCCCAAGAAAGAAGAAGTAAGGAAATGTGATCTTTATCCTGTGAGTATGGACCAGAGAGAGGCTTAAGATGGACCAAGCACTATGCTAAATATTGCCTATACATTAAAAAAACAGGAGGTAGGAACTATTAATATTCTTAGTTTACAAACGAGGACTATGAGGCTCACAAAGGTGAAGCCACTTTAGGCTTTGGCAAGTAAGACTGCTAAAATCTAAGGCTCCAGTTGAGTGATTTTGCTTTGGACAGCTATGTCTGTCACCAGGACATGGTAAATGCTGCAACATGTGGTTATGTAGAATGCATGTATGTCATTTCTGGAGAGATCCTTAGACAAGTTCCCTCTGACTTTCGGAGGTGGGGTAACTTTAGATGTGGCAATGGGCTGTGCCTGAAGATCTGAGTCCTTGGATTCGGTCTTTATTTGCTGTGTAGCCTATCATATCTAGGCTTTAGTTTCTTCACCTTCTAATGGAATGGGTTAAGTTTAACAACTAAGATGAAATGCACAAATTCCTTGAAAATTACAACTTAAAATGAAGAGAAGAAATAGAAAATGTAAATGGCCTTGCATCTGTTTAAGAAATTGAATTCATTGTTTAAAACCTCTATCTCCCCTTCTTCACAATTACAGGGATATGTCATCAAATATTTATGGACTAAATAACATTATTATTATGCAAGCTGTTTCAGAAAATAAGAGAATTGCTTGCAACTCATTTCATTAGGTCAGCATAATGCTGATAAGAAAATCTGAAAAGGACATTAGAAAAAAGGAAAACAATAGACCAATATCTCTAACATAGACACAAAATTCCTTAGCAAAATGTTATTGAGTAGAATTTACCAATACTCAAAAATGATAAGTGAGTTCAGATCAAACCCTTGACAGATATCACTGATCAGTTGCTGTTTTTTTCCCCAAACTGAATCACTGTCAGACTCACTCTAAGGTAGCTTCTATCAATCAGTTGAAGTTAGCATATGAAATACATTTCACATCAACAATGAAGTGGATCTTACCCATAGGAGGCTGAGATATGATAATTAAAAATCTGAGGTCATTTTACAGCAAGCCTTTCCCTCAGTGTGAGGTGACTTCTTCCAGATTAAACATGGAAGAGCAAGAATGGGTTGTTTTGAGCAATCCATATGCAGGAAGAAGTCATAAAATATTAAATACCTAAAAGGAGCATAACCTTGTTTGTTCTCACTTATTGCTGTATGGCCAGCCCCCAAGGACAAAGTCTGACACATAAACCTGCAAGACAGGGGAGTGAATGAATGACTTCTGAGGGAAGCTTCAAGTGGTTCTATGTTCATAGTGTTGTTATGGTGACTGCCCTTGAGTCAAAGAAAGCCAGCCATGAATGATGAGACCAGAGATTGAGGTCCAGCCCAAGGGTTTCCATATGAGATTTAGGCATCTATAGACAGATTATTCTTATGTGAGAGTAGTTGCATCAGAGACCATATGGCTTTGCAAAGCCTAAAATATTTACTAGTTGGCCCTTTACCCAAAAAAAAAAAAAAAAAAAAAAATGTTGCTAAGAGCATGGGTTTGAGTCCCAGCTCCAACATTCACGAGCTGCATGACATTGAGGAAGTCATGTCTCCTCTCTGGGCTTCATCTTGTCAATCAACTGGAGCGAGTCACAGGACCCACATCACATGATTGTTTCATGTGATTGCACATTGCCTGGCACATAGGGTATGCTTAATAAACAATAGCTATTTTTTGGTGTTAAATTGATTATTCATTAATTCATTAAACAAATATGCACGCAGTACTTGCTGGGTATCAGATGGTCGTATAGACAGTGTGAATCTCAGGTTGGACCAATATTAAATCCTTACCCTTGAGGAATTTACTTATGGGGAAAACAGACTAAAAAATGATAGCTATTATTAGTAGTTGTACTATAAACAGTGAATACTACTAGGACGACTACAAGGAAACCAGTATGTGGACCTACTCGTACTACTTTGGGGCCTGACAGTAAGTTTTCTTCCTTCCTCAGACACCCTGGCAGCTCATAAGGAAAAATGTTTATTTTGAAAGCAGCTGGCAGAGATGGCATGGACAGGACTGAGCTGGTGAAAAGACCCCATTTCTCAAACCCAGCTTTCTATACCGAATTATTCAAAAGGAAACCTTATCAAGCAGCCTTCCAGCTTGGTGTCATCCATCTTTCAAAGGTAATTCAATAGCCCTTTGTTGTTGATTTATGGATGGTGGCCCTGAGGAGGTTGTTTATTTATTTTTTTAATTTTTAGTTGTAGATGGACACATATCTTTATTTATTTATTTTTATGTGGTACTAAGGATTGAACCCAATGCCTCACACAAGCTAGGCAAGTACTCTACCACTGAGCCCTCAGCCCCAAGCACTCTTTGTTGAATCCTGTTAACCTCAGTCTTGTCTGCAGCCAGCTCTAGGCGAGCAGAGGGCTGCTGGCCACTTGGGCAGATGCAAGACTTTGATCATTCTAAGTTGGGAGCTCTAGCTGTTTAAAGTAGAGCTACCCTGTCTTAATGGCCACAGAGTTCTGTCTTCTCTAGAAATCTGATTTTAAGCCTCCAACCCTAATTTGATCAATGCCACAGTCCTGTGAGGGGATAGAGGGTCATCTGTGCTTTGCTGATGAAAAGCCAAAGCTTACAGGTTGTTACTTATCTCATGCATAGACTGAGTAAGCCAAGGCCAATGACTGCTCACTTGCAAGGAAGCCTTGGGTGTCTGTTGTCTCAGATGTCCTGACTTTAGCTTTTGTGTCATGGATGCCTTGTTCTGAGCATTCCAAGGCAATCTTCATGAAGCCAGGACTCTGTTCTTACATGCATGCCTTCATTTGCAGCACCTAGTACTGGGCCTGGCACACAATAGGTGCTCAATAAATAGGCTTAACGAATGAATGGTGCCTGGACCCTTGCATATGTTGTTGTCTATCCCTGAAATGCTCTTCTTATCCTGGTGCTCTCCTAACCCCCAGTTGTCCTTAAGGTCATAGCTCAGATGTCATCTTATGCCAATCAGTATCTAATCTGGAAAATAAAAATTATGACAAGGGAATTTAATATAGGGAATTGGCTAAATAACCTTTTGAAAGACAAAAGAGTAAAGTGGGAACACTGAACTAACACATAGTAACTTCAGTGGATTAGCTCACATTTCTGCACCCCAAAACTAGCTTCTTAACCCAGCCAATATTCATTATCTCATATTTTCTGTGGGCCCGGAAGCTGAGCATGGCTTCACTGGATCCTCTGCCTTAGGATGCTTCACAAAGCAATGACTGGCAATCAGCTGAGACTGTGGTCTCATCCAGGGTCTCACCTGGGGAAGGATCTGCTTCCAAGCTCACTCAAAAGGTCATTGGCAGTCCCTTGCAGGCTGCTTGGACTGGAGACTTTATCATTGTCATTGGCTGGAGGACTCCCTCAGTTCCTTTCCAGGTGGGCATCTCCATAGGGCAGTTCACAACATGGAACCAGCATGTAAGTAAGAGGAAAGCCATGATCAAAGCCACAATGTCATTACTGAGTCTCAGAAGTCATATCACCTCTGCTAGTGAGAGTGAGTCAGAAAGTCCATCCCTCCACTCCAGGAATGGGGAGTACACATGTACATGAACCAGGGATGGCCAGGGCCAAGGCCATTCCAGAGGCTGTCCTTGATGAGCAGAAAGAAGCTCATTATACCATAAGGCTGGAAGGACAATGGAGAGGTTAGAGTTTTAGAATCTACATGTTTGAAGAGGGTCCGCATGGGGTGTGGCCCTAGCCATCTGATACTAATAATTTTGACAAGGTACCATGAGACTGTTTCTAGGAATGTGAGGAGAACACCTGGAGACAGCAGCTAACTCCTCTTCTGGAACCATCTGGCACTGCCTAGGGTGCAGGGAGAGCCACCAGCAGTAATGAGAACAGCATTGAGGCTTGAGCTTCTGTTATGGCTTGAATCACATCTCATCAAAATTCACATGATGAAGTCCTAACCTACAGTGCCTTAGAATCTGACAACATGTGGAAATAGGCTCATTGCTGATGCAGTTATCTAAGAGGTGGGTTTGGGTGCACCCAGTCCAATATGATGGGTATCGTTACATAAAGGAGAAATTCGGACAGAGATACACATGGAAAGAAGGACATGGGAACAAAAAGTCAGAGATCAAGGGGGCATTTCTACCAGCCCAGGATGCTAAGGGTTGCCAGCAACCTACCAGAAGCAGGGGAAGAGGCTTGGGACAGATTCTGTTCCACAGCCCTCAGAAGGAACAACCCTGCTGACACTTTGATCTTGGATTTCCCGTCTCCAGAATTATGAGACAATAGATTTCTGTAGTTAAAGCCCTCCACCAGCTTGTCGTACATAGTTGCCCTTTATCCATGATTTTGCTTTCTATGGGTTCTGATACCCCTGTCAACCATGGTCTGAACAATCCAGAAACAGAGTTTTGTAAGTTTAAAATAACTTTTTTTTTTAAATAAGTTAATCTGATATTTAGGGTTTTTTTGTTTTTGTTTTGTTTTAGTTGTAGATGGACACAATGTCTTTATTTTATTGCTTTGTATGTGGTACTGAGGATCGAATCCAGGGCCTCACGCATACGAGGCAAGCGCTCTACCACTGAGCTACAATCCCAGCCCTAAAATAACTTTTAATACAGTGTATTATTATGATTATTCTATTTTAGTGTTATTTTAATGTCATAATCTTACTGTGCCTAATTTATAAACTTTATTATAGGTAGGATATGTATAGGAAAGAAACCCACACAGGGTTTAGTACTATCTATGTTTTCAAACATCCTCAGGGCTTGGAAGGCATTCCCTATGGTAATGGAGTGAGGAGGCTACTGTACATTGCTATGGCTGCTCTGTGAAGCTAACACAGCCTCCTTCAGCCTTGAGGTCTTCTCTGAACCATCTATCTTACAGAACTATCAAGGATGCCAGCAGTAGAGTCTCCATTCAGCATGGCCATGCAGGACATAGAAGGGTGGGTGGATGTTTAGCCATGGTTGCATGAAGGGCAGCACATACTTTTTTGGGGAAGGCCTTTGGTGATCTCCTCCAGCCCCTCCACACATACCCTGCTGCATCTCTCGCCCTCCTCTATGTCCCTTTGGTCCACTGCACCACCTCTGTCTGGCACGTGCCATATCTCTTAGGCTGAATTTCTGCATCTCCCCAACGCTATGTATGAGCTTCACGAGGGCAGGCACTCTCGCTTTCTCCAGTACCAAGCTTGGTTTTTGCTGCACAGTAGGTGGTTAGTTAATGGTCTTTGCATTGAATGAACAAATGCTGGTAGAAGCCAGAGGAAGGGATGTTCCAAGACAGGGAGGTTAGGTTGAACCGATTTGAACAACCATCACATTATATATGTGTCTCATTCAGTCATGACACTAACCCTGCACACAGGTACTTTTATCTCCATTTTCCTTATGAGAAAACCGGAGATCAAAGAGATAAAATGACTTCCCCAAAGTCACCTAGATGACAAGTGGCAGAGCTGGGCTCAAATCCCCTTTCAACTATCTAGTCTACTTTCCCAGTTTTAGAGCCATCATGTATTAAGAATTTAAATATCCCAGGAACTGGGTTAGATGCAATCAGCATATCTCTGTCTCTGTGTTTATATTAACTACATTATCATTTAATCTTCATTTCATGGAGCAGCAGTGCTGGTAGAGAGCTAGAAACCAAACTGAATATTCCACCTAAATCCAACTCTACTGTGCAGCAAGACAGCTGAAATTCAACCAGCATCCCTTCACTAAGAGTAGATTAATAAATTGTTGATATATCTGGTGGTTTGTTTAATTGATGGCTCCTGCTGTTATTAGAGGAGAGTTTAGAGGGACTTTTATGATTATAAGATCCACAACAATTAGTCTTGGAAACAAGAGTCTATACTGTATAAATACAAATGTTATTTGTCCTTTTGCCAAGCTAAATAAGCACCTGTACTTACAGCCAAAGTTTTAAGAATTTAATTAGCAAATATTTGAGCATGTATTACATGTTTGGCATTGTTCTCACAGCTGTATGCGATCTGAAAGTGTACCATGCACTTCCTGTCCCCAGAGACCTTGCAACATAGTTAAGAAAAAGAGATGCACACACATGGAATGTTAATTAGCAAAGCAAGACCATCTAGTGTAAATAGCGAATTAATGGAATATACAGTACAAAAATGGTGCTTGTGAGAATTCAGGAGGACGTGTTAATGGCAAGAATAATGAAGGAATTTAGTGTCATTTTATCGAGCATTTATTTGTGTTCTAGGCACTGTGCTTAGTTCTTTGTGTTCATTCCATTTTACAGATGAGGAAACTGAAGCTGAAAGAAGCTGAAGGATTTGCACAAGGTCACACAGCTAGTAAGGGATGAAGGGAGGATTTGAGCCTGAGTTAGCTCACACAGCTATAAGCTCTTAATTACTTTGGAAAATGTGTTGTATTCTGGATGGCCACAGGTAACAGTGACTTTGTTGGAAAAATGAGGAGAGTTGTATAAATTTTCTTTAAGTTGATGACCTTTAAACTAGGTTTTGAAGTATGAATAAGAGTTCAATAGTTGGAGAAAGAGAGGAGACACTCTACGCAGAAGAAACATCCCTTGCAAAGTACATATGACTTACTCTTTATTTTCTCCACCTCTTCCTTTGTCTGTGTCCACCACATCTGGTTTTATTCAACATGAGGGGGCCAAGCAATGGTTTCCACTGGGGAGGTTTTATATGGGAGATTTGATAAACAGCAACTGGGGAAGATTTTCATGTGCCTTGGGATATTTCCCATGAGAGGATTCTGATACAACTAATCATTCTTTCCATGTGGAGATCATGGTGATCTGATTATATTTATATTCTTTTGATTTTTAAACCATGATACAGTTTCTAAGGGTCTGATAGATTGGGTTTTGCTTTCACCCCATCTGGAAAAATTGGAGTTTGTAGTCCATATGTGTGTTAACTAGTGGGTGAGCTAGCCCACTTGCTTTGTACACAAGTAGCCCCACCCTGAATGATTGGGAAGGGATGGGGATGCAGGGAGGCAATTGCTTGACTAGGATTTTGATGACAGCAGTTGAGACCAACATGGTAGCTTTCCTTTGTGTCCCTCACAAGGATAGAAAAATTTGGTTATAAGTGTGAAATAAAAAGAGTTAATAGCTGAGAGTAAAGGATGAATGGGTATATTATACAGTGAGAGAAATGTAATATTATGTTAATACTTTGAGTGATTCTCTAAGCAAGAAATGCTATTGTCTCTCAATTGAGTCCCACCAGTTGCCTGAAAGGGTGAAGCCACATATGGCTGAGACCACTTCTGCTTTTAAAACCCAAGATCCATTGGAAACTTGCAGGCCTGAGTGGTCTTACCCTGGGAGACATTTTGTACATCTGATGTCATTATGAGCTGGACTGATCATTAATGACCCGGCAGGAGTCAATCTGCCAATATCTTTTTTTTTTTTTTTTTTTGGTGAAAATGTAAAGCAGTTCTGCGTATTTGTTTTATCTTTTCCACATTTTTATTGGTACATTATAGTTGTTACATAATGATGGGATTTATTGTTACATATTCATACAAACACATGATATAACAATATAATTTGGCAACGATTCGTTCTTTTTCATTGCTGTGATGTATTCCCAAGTAATTCCTCCTCCCTCTCCACCATCCACCCCTTGGTGTCCCTACGATTGTTATGAGATTTCTCTCCTACCATCATTCTTTTTCTTTTTTTCCCCTGAAGCTTTTGCATTTGAGACAAAACATGACTTTTGATCTTCTAAGTTTGTCTTATTTTGCTGAAGACAGTGGTCACATATTCCATCCATTTTTCTGGAAGTGACATAATTAGATCTTTCTCTATGGCTAAATCAAACTCCATGTTGTATATATACCACATTTTATTTATTCATTCATCTGTTGATTGATGCATTGGCTGGTTCCATGGTTCAGCTATTGTGAATGGTGCTGCTATAAACATGGGTATGCATGTATCACTGTTGTGACTGATTCTTCAGGATATATACTAAGGAGTACTATAGCTGGTTCCATGCCTTGTCTTTTGAAGAGTCTCCATGCTGATTTCCACAGTGATTATACTAATTTACAATCCCAGCAACAGTGAAAAAGTGTTATTCTCCACGTCCTCTCCAGAATTTATTATTGTTTGTAGTCTTGACGACTGCCATTATGGCTGGTGTCAGGTGACATGTCCAGGTAGTTTTGATTTTTATCTCCCTGGTTGCTAATGATGTTGAACATTTTTTCATATACTTGTTGTGCCAGAGTCTTTGACCCTTCTTATGAGGCCATATGTGCCATACTCTGATACGGTATAACCCTGGCTTTGTTGGTAACATCTTAATGTACTGATAATGCTGATCAAGCACACTGGGAAGTAGAGTTAAAAGCCTCTTGACACTATCCCCAACTCCTTTTCACCAGTGTCATCCAAGTAAAAGAACTACGACCAAAGATCTGTTATATCCAGGAGAAAGAAGCTGACCACCACCACCCCCAATTCTGGGAGGGATTCTCCAAATGCTTGAACTTTCCCTAATGATGGGGTTGCCTGTGGTGATCATGGTTGCCCTGACCACACTTGAATTTTATTGGGGAATGACTCAGAATGATGTCATGCCAGAATGAACATCGTATTTTTAAATTAATTGTTACACCTAGGCAATGTGGTTCACACCTCTAATCCCAGCTGCTCAGTGGGCTGTGACAGGAGGATCATGAACTCGAGGCCATCTCCAGTTCTTGCTATTCCAACCAGGTCTGGCAGAAATAGTACCTGGCATTAGACATGCTAGGTAAAAGCACACACAACTTTTAGAACTTTGACAGGTCGTGCCAAATGGTTTGCCCAGTGGTTCTCTGAGAGAGGAGTATCACTGGCTATGTATCCCAGCAAATTTGCCCAGGCCTTCACCTCTCATACTCTCCACAGTGCTATTCAGCACCAGCCTTAAAATTTGCCTGATCAATGGGGTTCACATGTCATCCCAGTAATGTGCGTATTTATATTGATACTTAGAGGTTGAGCATCTAACAGTTATAGCCCATATACATTGATCTCTTTTGAATTTCAGAATGTTTTCCTTTGTCCCACTTAAAAAGATTTGACTCCTGAGGGTTCTGTGTGCCCCCACAATACTAACCCTTATCTGCCTGCAGGTCTAAGGAACACTCATCTCATTGTGGTGTATCTATCTGTGTTGTTACTGTTTTTGTGTTGTCATTAGCAGTCAGTCATTTCCTTTGTGGTTTCTGACACTTGTGTTATAGATAAGCATTTCCAACCCCAAAGTTAGAGAGGTATTGTCTAGGGGACTTTTTTTTACTTAAGAACTTAGACCTATCTAGGATGTTCCCTTGTAACAAAGTTGAACTGAGCCAGCCCTTTCCAACTTGACACTGTCCCCGACTCCTTTTCACCAGTGTTATCCATGATCAGAGATCTGCTATATACAGGAGGAAGAAGCTGACCACCACCACCCCCAGTTCTGGGAGGGATTCTCTAAATGCTTGAACTTTCCCTAATGATGGGGTTGCCTGTGGTGATCATGGAAATAGAAATCTGACTGCACTGATGTGATAAATCCAGAATAGGCAAATCACGTGGATAGAAGGATGAGTGGTTGCTGGGGACTAGGAGGAAGAGGAGAATGGGGAGGAACTTGATTGAGGAAATTGTTCTGAACTAGACAGTGTTGATAGTTGAACAATATTGAAAATACATTGAACTTGGGCCAGGCGAGGTGGAACTCACCTCTAATCCCAGTGACTTGGAGGCTGACACAGGAGGATCACAAGATCAAGGTCAGCCTCAGCAACTTAGTGAGACCAGAAGTAGTGAGACATGAGATGACAGAGGAGCTCAGGTCCCGACCTGCTCCCCACCCTAGGCACTAAGAACCCACAGGCCTGCACAGGAAGGGAAGGACAGGAAGGATGAGTCCTTCCTGAGCAAGGCACTGTTGCTGGGTGAGAGGACTGTGTCTTTCATTCCATTCTTCATGCATATTAAATTTGGTATTGGTCTTCTCTTACAATAAATACCATTATAAATAAAGAGTAATTTACTGAATAAGCTTTGATGGTATAGTCTTCATATGATGAAAAAATAATCACATTATTAAAATATTTACCTATGACAATGTAGAAATAAATGGTCTTCTAGGTTTCAGCCACCATTGCTTATCATGTATGGCTGGGCTTTGTCTCTCTCATATGTCTCTCTTTGTCACACTGTGTTTGTGTCAGGCCCTCACACCCAGAATCAATTTTTTTTTAATATTTTTTACTTGTTGATGGATTTTTATTTTATTCATTTATTATTTATATGTGGTGCCGAGGCTCAAACCCAGTGCCTCACGCATGCTAGGCAAGCGCTCTACCACTGAGCTATAGCCCCAGCCCCCAGAATCAATTTTAAATATGTGTGTGTGTGCAGGTGTACCATCCCCTCTGTATTCTTTAAAAACCAACAAGCCTCTCATTCCAGACATCCTGAAAACATCTGTGTTTTTCCATGTAACAGCTTCCTTGACTTCCTGTGAGCACAGGCAGACCCTCAGAAGCTGCAGTGTTCAGTGGAGCACCAGGAAGAGATTTGTCCATCCATCTACATGGATGTCATTGAGCACTCTAGTTCCTTACTTATTCAACCAGTGAGGCTCTGTGAGGAAGAGCTTGCAAACAAATCTTGAAAAATGAGTAAGTGCCGAGGTAGGATTAACCTATTGCATTGGCTATGATGGGTAAAGGGATACAGGCTGAAAATCTGCATGGGTGCTGGCAAAGCATTCTCTAACAGACACACACACACTCACCTCCCAGAAATCACAGATTGTCTCCCACTTCATAAAACCAATGCACACCAAGAGTACACTTGCTGCCTTTTAGTTTAAAGAAGACTAGAATGAACTTGTGAACTCAGTGCTCCACTTGAGAGCTATGTGGCCAGGTGCCCTGGAAACCTTCCCTGGGCTTTCTCTAGCCTCTTTCTTCTTCACATAAAGTTGTCACTCTCCTGAGAATTGTCCACTCTTGTCTTCACTATTCTTTATAGTCTGCAGTGAGAACATGTTTCTTAATGCAAAATAATATTTTGCTTGGCTTATTGTCCATATTACCATAAATGATTTCTCTGCATACCGTTTTGTTCAGCAGTGTTGTTGATATTTTACCTGCTCAATGACATGGAGCTGGACATTACTGTTTTTCACTGTTGTGTGATCTTCCCTGGTGTAACTGTTACACAATTTATCTGTTCTCCACGCATTGAATATAGAGGGTTTTTTGGTTTTTTTGTTTTGTTTTGGTTTGTTTTTTTGCTCTATTTCCAAATAACACTACTTTGAGCAAGATGATAGTAGGTTTGAGGGCAGCCCTAGCAACTCAGAGAGATCCTCATAACTAACCAAGAACCTGTCTCAAAATTCAAAAGAAAAGGAACCAGGGATGTAGCTCAGTGATAAAGTGCCCCTGGGTTCAACCCCCAGTACCAAAACAATAAAAATTTTTAAAATAATTAGTTTAGATCTATGTGGCATTTGCCCTGCTAAGGAAACTTCATCGATCTCTTCCAACTTTATATGGCCAAAGAGAAACGAGACTGCACTGATTTGAAAAATGCAGACTAGTATATCACGGGGCTAGAATGATGAAGGGTTGCTGGGAACTAGCTGAAGGGGAGGGAGTGGTTATGGATACTATATTCAGGAAACTATTCCAGAACTACATAGTGGTGATTAGTGCACAATTTTGAGAATATACTTAATGCCAATAAACTGAATCTTTTCTTTTTTTGGTACCAGGGATAGAACTCAATGGTACCCGACAACTGAGCCACATCCCCAGCCCTGTTTTGTGTTTTATTTAGAGACAGGGTCTCACTGAGTTGCTTAGCACCTAGAGGTTGCTGAGGCTGGCTTTGAACTCTGGATTCTCTTGTCTCAGCCTCCCTAAGTGCTGGGATTACAGGTGTGCATCACCACGCCCAGCTCTTTTTTATTTTTTGGATGTGAAAACAATTATATACATTTATTACTGACAGGCAGTATCCTAAGTTCTTCATATTGTTATCTTGCAAGTTTTACACACACACAAACATATACACACAGATATATATAAAATATACATTTACTTGTGCATATAGTTCATATGAATCTAAAATATGAAACTTAGAGTCTTCATGAAAATTAATTTCCAGATTAATTGGTCTTTTTAAAAAAAATTTTAAATTTGTTCTAATTAGTTATAAATAATAGCAGATTGCATTTCGATTCATTGTACACAAATGGAGCACAACTTTTCATTTCTTTGGTTGTATATGAAGTAGAGTCGCACCACATGTGCGGTCATACATGTACCTAGGGTAATGACGTTCATCTCATTTCATCATCTTTCCTGCCTTCCATGCTTCCTCCCCCTCCCTCTCTTCCCTTTGCCCATAGTTCCTCTATTCTCCCCATGCCCTCCCCCCAACATTATGGATCAGGATCCATTTATCAGCCTTTGGTTTTGGGGGAATTGGCTTATTTACATGATATTCTCCAGTTCCATCCATTTACCTGCAAATGCCATGATTTTATTCTCTCTTATTGCTAAGTAGTATTCTATTGTGTATATGTACCATAGTTTCTTCATTCATTCATCTGTTGAAGGGCGTCTAGGTTGGTTCCACAGTTTAGCTATTGTGAATTGAGCTGCTATGAACATCGATGTGGCTGTGTCACTATAGTATGCTGATTTTAAGTCCTTTGGGTATAGACCAAGGAGTGGGATAGCTGGGTCAAATGGTGATTCCATTCCAAGTTTTCTAAGGAATCTCCATGCTGATTTCCATAGTGGTTGCACCAATTTGCAGTCCCACCAGCAATGTATGAGTGTACCTGTTTCTCCACATCCTCGCCAACACTTGTTATTGATAAACTGAATCTTTTAAAAATGAATAAAATCTTTAATTTTAAAAGAAGCTAGTTTTACCAAAAATATAAATACATAAAATAAAAAGCAGGAAAAAAGAAACAGCAGAGGAGGGTAAGGACAGCTCAAGGGTGGGAACCATTGTAATGGTGTGCTCCATAGGTGTTGCTGGCTGAGGGGGCCATCAGGTTCTGCTGTTCTGGAGCTGCCATTGCAGGAGTTTCCAGTTCCAGCTCTCTCTCAGGTAATGGAGGTGATGGAAGTGGAGCAGGAGTCTCCACAAGCACCAGAGATGGCCCTGCAGGTGCAAGAGGAGTAAAGGTCACCAGCTATCCATATTCCTTCCAGGGACAAATACTTCCCACTGCCTTTCACAGAGCTCCACACACAAACCCACGCCTTAGAAGAATTCCCAGAATGCATGCAGACAATGACGGCTCTACTGCTTATTGTTTCTGCCCTGCCTGTGTTTCTGGAAGATCTGCTGTGCATGTCCAGCCCCATCCCATCCCTACATGCTCACACCCCCAACCCTAGTCCTCTTCACATTCGGCCTCTTCCTGCATGAGCTCCAGGTTTTCTATCAAGGTCCGGACCCTGGGCCCTCAGTCCTCCATGTCGGAGCCCGTCATATGGACTTGGTTATGGATATTACCAGGTGGATTGTGAAGCAACTGCAAGCCATAGAGTGAGGAGACCACCCTAGAGGAAAGGGGCAGGGGGCAGCAGCATGAGAGGCCTGTCTTTTCCTCCCATAAGGTCAGTCTTCTTGCACCCTAGTGTTCAGAGGAGCAGGCTGGGGCTCAAAGAGGTGCAGGGCCAGTTCCAGGACGCACAGCTGTATGTGACCCTCTTACCTTGGGCAGCACTCACCTTCCTAACATTAGGTGCAGCTCATGTTGGGTGGAGGAGTAGTCATCTCTGAAGGCTGGCTCCCACATCTCCACCAGGCTTTCCAGTGAGTTTGTATGGAACATATAAAATGCTGGTATCATCCACCTCTGTACCACCTCTCTCTTCTGGGGTGGAATATGGGGGAAACAGTCAGTGGCCAAAGTGTGACCCACCAGAAGTATCTGGGGATGGTGTTTTACGCAAAATCGAAAGCCCTAAGGGGCTTTCTCAGATGGGGACAGGAGAGCCCCAGCATAGCAATGGCTGACAGAGTTCAAAGTGGGATTGCTGAGGGAATAGTTAGAAACATTAGTGGCTTCAGGACAGTTTGTTAGCTGACAAGAAGTGGTAGCTCTGTGCATTAGGGGCATTATCCCATGAGTCCCCCAGAACATTGCTTTCTAGAGGTGAGAAAACAGGCTCATCCCAGATAGGAGGGTCCTCATGTGAGGACACCCCAAGACATCATTCTCTGTGGTGCTGTTGAAATGGCTCCAGGAGGGAATGAGGTCCAGGTCCCATAACCCTGAAAGGCTGAATGATTGTGGGAACTGGCTCTACTTGGAAGGTGGTGAAGCCCAGGGGGCCCCACCACCTGCTCTCAGAGTTTGTGGTGTATTCTTTGAGGCAACAAGTGACAGAAATGGACTGATAGGCACAAGTCCCTGATATTTTTGCTAAACACAGCCCTACTCATTCCAATGGTGCGTAAGACTTGGAGAGTGTGTAGGACAGTCAGGCCACTGCCACCTGGACACTTATGTCCAGGAGTTATTATCTGCTGAATGGTGGAATGCACAATCATCAGAGGAAGGGAAGTGAAAGAGTGTCAGTGTTGCTGTTGTGATGTTGTCACCAATACGGAGACAGTGATCCTGCATAAGGCCAAGGCCAAGGCTGGCAGAGAGTGGGGATGGATACGGAGTTGGCACTGAGATTCCTTATGGTTCAGGACATGGCCCCTCCACCTTCTAGTCCTACAGGGAAGGTGGTCAGGTTGGTATCTGGGCTCAGTGCTTCCCTCTGTTCTTCTCTAGGCCCTGGCTGTGGAGTCCCCTCTGCTCCCATACTCACCCTGAGCCCAAGCTCATTCCTACTTGTTCTCGACCCTGGCTCTTCCATCATTGATTTGGAGCGGAAGCCCCTTCTCCAGTTCTCCTCAATGAGAGCCTGCCGAGAGCAGGTAAACACAGGGCCCAGTAGCTGGTAGGGAGCCTCGGGTCCTGCCTGGCCTCTGTTGAGGCTCTTTCTGCCCCTTGTGTCCTTCTTCTCCTTAAACCTCATACAAACCCTCTGTCCCTGTGTTCTATCCTAGGAGGACAGGAGATGACACTGGGGGCCCAGATGAACCCTGGACACTCCCAGTCCCTATCTGCAGTTCTGACCTGAGGATATCCATGACAGGCCACCTGGCTCACAATCTCCCACCAGCTCCTGCCTCAGCTCTCTGTTCCTGCAAACTTAGGAGCAAGGCATTGCAGGGCTACTCATGGTGGTGGACTGTTGTGGGTTCAGCTGCACTGATCTGTTGGGTGTGGACCTTCATTGTCTCTAGACACGAGCAGAGTAGTGCAACCAACACCCTATTCTTCCCAATGTTCTCCCTGCAGGAAGTCCTGGGGCTTGGGCCTGAGGAAGGGGCCCTGTAGCCAAAGAGGGAGTCTGGCTGCAGGGCCTCGTAAAGCCTTGGCCTCCACAGGGGATGCAGCAGAACATTTTTACTCATGAAATATTTTTTACCAAATACACTGGGGAGGAGGCTGTTGCTAGAATGTGGGTGCCTTTTTATAGGTTTCCAAGTTGTTTGGATCTATCACCAAGGAAGGGTGGTCATGTCTTGGGGGTCCCTGACCTGACCCCCTCCTCCAGATAAAATCACATATGTTCCTCTGGGCTTCTGTTGGCTCTCCTCCAGCCCCATGACATTTCCATATATGTAAACAGCCAACACAAACACTGTCCCCCACATCCCTTGACAGGCCTGGGTGCAGCCAGGGTCCCAGCTCTGAGGAGACAGACATGGGACTAGACCCAGCGCCTCCTCCTGTCCTCTCATGTGACCTTGGACAAGTCAGATCTCTCAAGCCTTCTCGAGTCTTCCACTGCACAGTGGGGTCATCCTAGCATCTGCTTCCTAGTGATGTCACCAGGCATATGTGAGATAGCACTTAGAAAACTTGCTGCCACATGTGTGTAATGCATAGAAGTAGAGATAAAATATGGGGAGAGGTGTGATATTGCATAGAATAGAGCTAATAACAGGCCTAGCCTCCTGCCTTGTGACTTTGTAAATGTCATTTTCCTTCCCAGCATTCTTTTCTCTGCATGGAGAGAAGATTGAAATGCAATTAGTGTGGATATCCTCATCTCTCTTGGCCTTCCAGTTGCTTCCCGTGCCCCAGCCAGGCCTGTGTGTTGGGCCTATTGCTTAGCAGCTCCCAGCTCCCTCACCCTAGTGTGCACATCTAAGCAGTCCCCTCCCCTTCATTGTCATCTGGGTTTAGTGTCTCCCTTGTGACCTCTGGAACATGACAAATGTTCAAGTGTTGTCACTCCCAAGATTGACTTAAGAAATGACTGTAACTAACATCTCGCTCTCCTTTCTTGTTTGTTCCTTCTTTTTGTGTTGTTTCCTTTTCCCTCTCTCCCTGGGATCTCTTGCTCTGGGGAATCTGCTTCTCTCCTCTGTGGCTCCCTAAGGAGAGGTTCATGAGTCTTAGGACAGAGAGGGCAACAGGTGAGGAGAAATGAGGCTTCTGTCCTAGATGAGTCCTGCCAGTAACCCTGTGAACTTGGAAGCAGACCTTGCCATAACAGCCTCAGCTGAGGATGTGGTCCCAGCCTCATGAGAGACATGGCAGAAGCCCCATCTGAGGCCGCCTGCATTTCTGATCAAAAAAATAAATAAACTGTGAGAGCACAATGAGATCTTGTTTTATCTGCTCTATTTCTGTTAATTCTCAAATAGTTTTTGGGTCCCTGTAGAGCCTGTCAGTCCCCAGAATCTGCCCCCAGCATGGTCCATCCTCCCCTTCTCTCCTCCTGTGCTCCCTCCAGCCATGCTGGCTGTCATCCTACCTCTTCTCTGGACAGCTCACTTCCACCTTTGAATCTATCAATAGGTGATCCTCCATTCTTGTGCAGGCCTGGATTCCAATTGGTCCAAGTTCTAAGGATTGAGTCGCCTCAGTGAGGGCCCTCAGATGGCCTCATGCAGTGACTTCACTTCCCATAGAGCCTCAGGGTTTATTTGCATGTAACACTTGGTCTTTTCTTCCAGTTATATTACTCTAGTGCTTTGTCCCTCTATTCCTCCAGATTTGAGTTCTCAGAGGGCTGGGACCACATTGGTCTCTTGCTTTACAAGTTCCCAGGCCTAACTCAGTACATGGAACAAGATGGTTCTTCCTGGCTTCAGGTGCTCCAGCAGAGAGCAATGGGCTGTCTCCCCCTGGTGGCCATTGCTCACCCTGCACTCCTGGAGCAAAAACCACTGCTGGAAAGATGGCTTTGCTGGAGTGACTTCTAGGCCTCAGTTTACCAAATGCCTGGAGCAAAATCAGGGCCTGAAGGGTCCAGGGGCATTAGAGGGACCTTCCCTTTCCCGTACTGTCCACAATGGCCCTGGAGTTCCTTGACCTCCCAAAGCCTTTTCACCACAGCCAGGGCAAGGACTCTGGTTCCGGTTCCACATGAGACCCTAAGGCTCTAACAAGGTGGTCATTCCCTCTTCTGAGGATGAGTGGTTACTAATCCACAATTTTTCTGTACCCTTCATCTGTCTTCCTATCTTCTGTCTTCTCTGAATGCCCTCCAGCAGGCAGAAAGCTTTTTCCAAAATCCAGAGCAGAGTCACACCAGGGGCAACTGAGATTGTTGAGCCTGCAGGACCCTTATGATGACCAACTTCAAGCTCCAAAATATATAGGAAAGGAAAGTGAGGCTTTCTTTCCTGTAGCCCCACCTACCAGGGAGCTTGTCCTTGTCAAAGCTACCCAGGCTGATGGATATAGGGCCTCTGGAATCCCCTTCTGTCTTGAATGGTTTTCTGGTTTTTGGCTATGCTGGTGATCAAACCTAGGGCCTCAACTATGTCCGGAAGCACTGTACCACTGAGCTACATCCAGAGCCACCCTCCTTGCTCTCTTTGGGATGGCCCAGAATAAGCACATCCCTGGGCACCTTAGGGACACCCCAATACTGAAATCTTGGCATCTCTCCCCCTTCCATAGTTCACAGGCTGGGTGGGCTTGGGCAGAGTGTGCTTCAGGGTCCCATGTTACTATCTTCCCAGGATGAATACAGGTGCACCCTGCTTGGTACAGCCTCTTTTTGTGTCATAGTCTCTGTGTGCTACACAGATGGCATGTTCATGGAAATAATGCCACCCTACCCATGGCCAGGGCTCCCATCATTCCTGAAGTGTGAGACCCTCCTCAATACCAGAAATTGTAATCAGCACCTCTTAGCCACATGAATGTGCAGGGAGGGGTGGATCCCCAAAGCAAATGTGAGATGCTGTGACTATTAGATGTGGGCTTGAATGGGAGCCACGTGAAGGCACTAGATCCTCAAAAACATGCATGGCATCCCCAACCCTGTCTCCTGATCATGTAGGAATGTGTATGTTCCAGAGGAGGGAAGGGTCTACCTTGAGTTCACACAGTGATTCAAAGAGAAGATGGGGACACATTTGGAATTAGAAATCCCCCCACTGTTTAAATTCCACAAGTCCCACCATTCTAGTAGCACAGAAGAAAGAGGGCGGGGGATGGATGGATGGATGGATGGATGAAAGAGAGAGAAGCACTTCTTTCTGCAATGGAAGAACTAGAGGTAGTACTAGATGCTGACCTGGACTGCACGCATGCAGTCACATCACTATCTTTCTGCCCCAGGCTCTCTCGAGCTGGTTTCCATCCCCAAATCTGTCCCTGGTCCCAGATGCTGCATTTCAGGGGGTTTGAGGGGAAAAGGGAAGGACAGAGTTCCACACAGCTCTGTTGGCTCCTTGCAAGCTGATTTCCAAGTCCCCCCATTCCTTCTGCTCTCTTCTCATCCAGTTGAGCTGTGGTCACTCCTAGCTGCAAGAGAGGTGAAGAGTGACAACCCTTTAGTTTGGAGAGTAGCTTGCCCTATAAACTGAGTCTTATTTCTGAAGAAGTGGACAAAGTGAAAAACATACGTTCAAAAGCAAACTTTTTCTAAACTTCCAGATAAAGGGAAGGAAATGGAGTCTTTCAGGGACATTGAACAGTGTTTTATGTGTCACCAAACCAGGCTTGTCATGCCTTCCTCATGGTGTGATCCTCCCTGAACCGGCAAGTTTCTCAAAAGAGAGTTTATTCACAAGGCAGCCAAGACTGGTAGCCAGAGACCCCATACTCCCTGAGCATAGGGCTTGGCTGCTTTTATGTGATAAGTAGCCAGTGAAAGGTGATTTGAGGTGAGGGATTCGGTTGTCTGTGCATAGTCAAATTACATGGTGCTTGATGGGACATATGTTCAGAAAATGGCCATGGTACCATGATCTGAAGGTGGAGATTTTGGCCTCCTGGCATCAAAAGGTTACCCATGGGACTCTTGTGCAGGCCCAAGTGAATGAGTCAGGGATTCCAGCTGGTAAGCTAAACAAAAACCTGCACGTTTTTGAAAAAACATTTAGGCAATCGTTATTGTGACCTGCATAGCTAAGTTGTTATATATAGGAAAGCTGGTGAGAGTCTTACATTTTTTTGCTCTGTGAGTTGTAAAATTGATTATAAAAACAGACAACTAAGAGCTTGTGAAATAAGAGTGTTTATACAGGTTTTCCTTCAGTTTCATTGTAAGCACAGCAGGGGAGGTGCCTCCCAATGCAATAGACAGGTAGAGAGGAATGTACAAATTAAATTAGCAAGGAAGTGGAAGAAATAGGAACTTGTGAGGAAATAACCAAGTACATAATTAAACAGAAAATAAATGGAAAGAATATTTCTTTGCACAGAGGGTGTCAGGATGCAATGTAAAAATGAATACTATGTTTTGTTTGCAAGAAATGAGTGTCAGCCAGCATGGTGAAGGAGGGCTGGGAGTAATTCGGTTTGCAGATGGTTACAAATTAAAGGCAGGATGGACAATATTAACATCAGACAAAGTGGACTTTAAGATTCCAGCACGTGATGTGATATAGTGATGGAAAGCAAAGTTACAGCAGAAATAAAGCAGTGAGGAGCATGCATGAAGTAAGCAAGATGATGGCTAAATTTTCAAAGCCAAAACTACTAGAAATGTCAGGAAGCTCAATAAAAACACATAGAGAGGGAGGGATTCCAATGCATGTCTCTGAGAATTAGATCAAGTAAATACAGAACAAATACCTTAGATTTAGTAAGTCGATTTTTCCTTATATAAACCATACATACCCATGGAATCACTGCAAAAATTAATTATAGATTTGGCCACAAAGGAGACGTTAACCAATACAGAGAACTAGAGGAAAGACTGTATTTTTATCAAAATATAGTAAGATCAGTAATAAATAATAGTATGATCAGTAAAATACTGTTTGGACATTAAGAAACACACTTCTGGAAAACGCTTAAATTTTAATCTGTAGAAAGTTGTCAGACAGATTTAGAAACTCTTGAAAAAGTAATGAAAATAAGAGCCCTTCATTCTGAAATTCCTGGAACAGAAGCAAAACTCATTCAGTGGAGAAATTAGGCTTGCATGGCTTCTATATCACTATAGTGAGAAAAAAATAAATAGACTCACATGGTTTAAGTACCAAAAGAAACTGATTGGAAGTAATTGATGAAGATCAAAACAAGTTAATGAGCTGGAAAGTAATATGTATTTACATTCACATTTATATCAGAAAGGTGAGTGATCCCACCATGGGTTGGTCTTCAGCAGCAAACCTCAAGTTCATCATGAGTTGCACTTCCCTTGCAAAGGAAGAAGGGAGTAGAAGACATAGAAGAGATGAGAGTTGAGAAAGGAGACCTAAGTACAGATCCGGAGCTTACATGGGGAAAACTCCAATTCCCCCAGGCAGGGAAGGATGATTAAAGACACCATGCATTATCATGCCGCCTGCACCTGTAATGTGCTCGCAGGACCAGCCTTGGTGGAAAGCATCTAACAACATCCAAGAAAATTAAAAATGCAAAGATTCCTAGGAAACCTTACATAGAAATAAAAACATCAGGAAGTTCCAGGGTGTTTATGGAATGTTGTGTCAGAACTGTTCTTTTATCAACAGGGAACATTTTAAAAAATGTATTTATGTGTTCTAATTAGATATCCATAACAGAATGCATTTCAATTCATAGTACACAAATGGAGCAAAATTTTTCATTTCTCTGGTTGTACATGAAGTAGAGTCACCCATTCATATCATCATACATATACCTAGGCTGATGGTGTCCTTCTCATTCCGCCGTCTTTCCTACCCCTTTGCCCCCTCCCTTCCCCTCTCTCCCCTTTGCCCTATCCAAAGTTCCTCCATTCCTCCCTCCCCTGCCAACCATTATGGATATGCATCTACTTATCAGAGAGAACATTCATCCTTTGGTTTTTTGAGATTGGCTTACTTCACTTAGCATGATATTCTCCAAAATCAATCCATCTATTGACCTGCAAATTCCATAATTTTATTCTCATTTAATGCTGATTAATATTCCACTGTGTATATGTACCACCGTTTCTTTATCCATTCATCTGTTGAAGGGCATCTATGTTGGTTCCACAGTTCAGCTATTGTGAATTGTGCTGCTAAAAACATTGATGTGGCTGCATCACTATACTATGCTGTTTTTAAGTCCTTTGTGTATGGACCAAGGAGTAGGATAGCTAGGTCAAATGGTGATTCCATTCTAAATTTTCTAAGGAATCTCCAATCTTCCAGATTGGTTGCACCAATTTGCAGTCCTACCAGCAATGTAAGAGTGTGCCTTTTCCCCTATATCCACTTGTGTTGGGGATAGGGAGCGGATGCCCACCAAATGCCATCTGCATGAGACTTACTCCGTACTCAAGACACAAATAGGCCTGAACTTAAAGATGGAAAATACTTTCTTCAAACTGTAACCAAAAGGGAACAGGGGTGGCTGTGCTAACATCAGACAAAACAGATTTTAAGACAAACATCATTAGAAGAGATGAAGAAGGATATTATTCATTAACAACAGACAATCCATCAGGAGAGGTAATAATTATAAATATATTTGTACTTAGAATCAAACATTGATGAATTTGAAGAGGGAAATAGACATGTTACAATAAGAGCTAGAGATGTGAGTTCCCTACTTTCAATAATGATGGAAGGACTAAATGATACCAGTATAGAAATAGAGCTCTAGAACAGTGGTATACACCATGCAGACCTAAGAAACATCCCTAGGACAGTATACCCAACCACACAGGATACATGAGCCATGAAACTCTATGGGATTGACCACAAGGTAATTCACACAACAATCCTCAATACATGTTAAAAGGCTAAAATTATTCAGTGGTTTTTTCCAAGCTCAATGATAAGAATATAAGCATAGAGATAGGAAGAATACTGGAAAATTCACATTATATGGTAAGGAAAAACTCACTCATAAGCAACTGAAGGAACAAGGGAAAAATCACAAAGTTAGGAAATATTTGGCAAAGAAATTGTAACCACTTCATATCAAAACTTGTGGTGAAAGCAGCCCTCACAAATTTAGAGCTGAAAGTGCCTACATTAACAAAGAAGAAAAGTCTGAGGTCAACAATTTAACTTAACACATTAAGGAACTCAAAAAAAAAAAAAAAAAAAAAAAAAAAAAAAAAAAAAAAAAAAAAAAAAAAAAAAAAAAAAAAAAAAAAAAAAAAAAAAAAAAAAAAAAAAAAAAAGTCATCAAAAGCCAAAACAAAACCAGGAGAAGGAATGTATAGGAAAGGTTAAAAAAAAAAAGAGGTAAAAGAAGTAGAGAATTTAAAAGTAAAGTCAAGAGAATTCAAATTTGATTTTTTTAAGAAGATCCACAAATTGGCAAAGTGTTAGCTAGCCTGACCAAGAAAAGCAAACATTTAGAAAACATAGCACCTGAGGCCATTACTACTAACCTTGCAGATAGAGAAAGTGCTGTAAGAACAAACTGAACAAGTGAACCATGTGCACCATGAAAGTGGATAACCTAGGTGAAACACAAAGTGAGGACACAACCTATAGAACAGGTGAAAATATTTCCAAATCATATCGCTCAGTATTCAGAATGTATTAAAAGCTCTTATAACTCAATAAAAAACAGACAAATGCAACTAAAAGTGGACAAATGACCAAAGCAGACATTACTGCAAAAAAGATATACAATGGCCAATAAAACAAGATGCTCAATATCATAAGTAATCAAACTCACAATGAAAATCACCTCACAGCCCCTAGGATGGCTATAATTTAATAAAATAACTAATGTTGGCATGGATATGGAGAAGTCAGAACCCTGATATGTAGCTAGGAGAGTTGTAAAATGCTGCAGCCACTGTGGGAACCAGTTTGGTGATCCTTAACTAGTTAAATCTGCAATTACCATATGACCCAGCAATTCTACTTCCACATATATACATATATAAACTATATATATTTTAAAAGGCTGCTCAAACAAGCTTGTGCATGAATGTTCCTGGCAACACTCTTTACAATAGCCAAACAATGGAAACACCACAGTTCACTACCAAGGGGTGAAAGGTTGAACTAAATATTCATACAATGGAATATTATTCACTCAATAAGGAAGGCGTTCTGACAGATGGTACAACATGGATGAACCTAGGAAACCTGTTCAGAGGAAAGCCAGACACAAAAGGCCATGTATTGCATAATTTCATTTATATGAAGTATCTAGAATAGGCAAATCCATAGTGAGTATCAGAGGCTGGGCATGAACACAGGGAATGACAGGGGTTTTTTTGTTTTTGTTTGTTTGTTTGTTTTGTTTGTGGTACCGAGGATTGAACTCAGGGGCACTCAACCACTGAGCCACATCCCCAGCCCTATTTTGTGTTTTTTTTTATGTAGAGACAGGGTCTCACTGAGTTGCTTAGTGCCTGACTGTTGCTGAAGCTGGCTTTGAACTCACAATTCTCCTGTCTCAGCCTCCCAAAGTGCTGGGATTACAAGCGTGAGCCACCGCGCCCGGCTGGGAATAACAGTTTATTGGGCATAAGGTTTCCATTTGGGATGGTGAGAATGTCCTGGACTAAATGGTGGTGATGGTTTTACAAGTGTACTAAATGCCACTGAATTGTATACATTAAAATGGACAGATATTGAAATTTACGTGTGATTTTTACCTTAATAAATCCAAGATATACCTGTAGGTGAGGAATCCTCAGGCATGAGGGGGTCTCTGAAGATCCCACCTCAGTCCCAATGAGAAGGAGGCCTGCTGGCGGCAGCACTAAGCATGAAGACCTTTCCTGAATTCTTCCTTTTCCTCTCTGGCTCTGTCTGACTCTAAAGGGATCAGAGACCAAGTTAGCACCTGTGGGGAGAGAAGTGGATGCACAAGAGCAGGAGAGATGAAGCGTCAACTTGAAGTCAAGGTCTGGGCTTTGATTATGTGGAATAGATGTTGCAGTGAGAACCTGGGAGAGCATTTCTTATCCAAAAGTTGCCAGGAAAGTCATGGGATTGTTCTTCAATCCAGTCATCCCTGCTGTCCCCTTCATCAATTCTCATCTACTGAGTTAGTCTTCTGCTTTTTTTAATTGCATTAAAATACACATAATGTGCAACTTACTATCTTCATCATTTTTAAGTGTTCAGTTCTGTATCACTAAATGCATTGTTGTGCAGCCATCATCCCCAGCTCTTTTCAGAATTCTTTATTTCCCAAGCTGTACCAGTGAACCCACTAAACAATCCATTCCACTTTGTGTCTCTATGAATTAACTCCTCCAGGTGCTTCCCATGAGTGGAATCAGGCAATATTTGCCCTCTTGCATCTGTCTTTATTTCATTTATTTATTTATTTCATAGACCTCAAGGTGTATCCATGATACAACATGTGTCAGTCCTTTTAAGACCAATAACATTCCATTGTATGCACATGCCACATTTTGTTTATCCAGTCATTTAGTGGACATTTGTGCTATTTCCATGTTGGCTATCATGGATAATACTGTTAATACCATCAGTATCTGCTTGAGGCCCTGCTTTCAATTCTTTTGGAAATATACCCAAATGTGGAATTGCTAAATCACTCAGTAACTATAAACTTTATTTTTTGAGAATGACCATACTGTTTTCTAAGACAGAAATGAGCCAATTACAATGAGCCAATTAACCAGCCCCCTGATTCATGACAAGAAGCAGCAGTACAGCAGGGGTGGAGTACACCAGAGCCGCATCATAGACAACCTGCTGCTGCCCTTAGACCAGAGTTAGCAGGTGCCGTGTGTGCTGTGTATCCACATGGGCTGCAGCCACAGAGTCCACCATGGTGGCAGAGGCCTGAGGCACAGCAAGCCTGAGATGTAGCAAGCCAGGGCTGAGGCAAACCAGGGCATGCTGACCTATTGCAATGAGGCCCAGGCCTGCAGCAGAAGCCCACTCTATACAGCACCACAGCTTGGAATACCCCAGCATCCACCATTCAAGGACCTCAACCTCCCACTCCCCAATGACCACCAGGAAAACTGAAGTTGGGAAGACCTGAATGGTATTGCATGGCTAACCAATGGCCCTACTACTTTTCCAAACCTGATTAGCATAAATTTGGATAAATAGTGTTGACCCAAGTTCTATCTATATAAACCTAGCACAGTCAAGTGGCAACCCCTTTTGAGTCCCCTCTCATCCTGCAAGATGTTCTGTTTCTATTCTCTCGACTAAATCCTACTCTTACATTCACTCATCCTTGTCTGTGGATTTCATTCTTTGATTTTGTGAGACAAGAACCCAGAAAGACAAAATTGGCAGTGAACTTCTGGGGTCTTCTGACACACCAGAGGGCATAGGCCACCATTAAGAACTGCAACATGTTCTCAGCTGCAGAGGCCTGCAGTTCACAAAGACCTCCATCTTCAGGAGAAGCAGAGAAACTCCAGTTTCACACTGGAACATAAGGATTGCAATCTCTACTGTGATTATCCTGGACCAGGATGTGGATGCTGAGCCTAACCCAGCTGCTGGTGCTGATCCTGGGACTGAGTGCCATGATATGTGAGAAGCCTTAGACCCTACTTCCTCTGACCCATTCCTCTAGCTGGAGGAGCAGCAGGCCTAGAGATGGACTTGTCCCAAGGCACACTCATTAGGGTGGATTCTTCTACCATGTAAACTTTCAGGGACCATCTCCTTTTAGAGAATCCATCTTCTAGGGGACACAATGCAGTCACACAATTCAGTCCCGCAACAGAGTCCAGACATTCCCACAGCAGGCCTTAATGGTGGAGTGTATCAAAGCTTCACTTCCTTGGACTTGAATGAAGAGCAGGATGGATTGACTACTGCACCTGCCATGGGGCTGAATGCTGATTGCCTGAACTGGACCCTGATCTGCTTGTGCACATAGAGCAGCTGTGGACTTGCTGTGCAGTGGTTCCAGAGGCAGAGACTCAGAATTGGTGCCTACCTGGTGTATGCAGGATGAGCCCTCCCCAGCCCAGGTGTTGCTCTCCAGCCCTGGAGCCCCACTGAGCACCAGAGGTGGAGTAGGAGGGCTGGGAAGGAATACTGGGCCCTCAGAGCCTCCACTCATTAGCTTGTCAAGTCTGCCTTGATGTCTCTCCTCAGTTATGGCTTATCTCCTCTGTCCTCAAAATCCAGTAGATTCTCCTGAAATACCCTCTTTGATCTATTTCCTTCTGTCTTCAGCTCTCTAGACTCTATTTTGAAGCAATCAATCAGTTTTCATCTTCAGTTTCTATAGATATACCTTGAGCATTAAAAAAAAAAATGTAAGCGGAGATGCTCTGTTGAAAGCAGGATTTGGGATCTAGTCTCAAATGTCTCCCTTCATTCCCATGCCTTTCCCATCAGCCTGAATAAACCCCTCCAGGAAACCTTAGGGCAAGGAGAAGTCCAGCACTGTGGAGCTCTGCTGTTTCCAATTTATTTTCCAGGTATTACAGGTCACACTTCTGTTTAAATTAATCCTCCCTACACTTGTACAGTTTCCTAACCAGTGTTAACAGTGTCAAAGGGGTTTTGTGGTCACATTGGTTGTGGTGGGTTGGATGTGATTCTGGTAGCCTTAAGGTCACTTCATACAAATAAAGGCCTTTCCAGGTGCAATAGCCACTGCATCTTTGGAAACACTGGCCAGGAGGAGACAGAGAATGCCTGTGAGAGCAGTTCCTGGTTCTGGCACCTCTTTCTTGTTCCCTGGACCTGAGAGGCCTGCTCATTGTGGTCAGCTTTATTTTTAAGATTATATATTTTGTCTTCACTGCCTGAGGTTCTGTGCTTCAAGTGATCTAGTCTGGTGGTGATGCTTTCTATTGAATTTTTTATTTCATTTATTATTTCCTTCATTTCAAGTATTTGTTGTTTTTTTTTTTTTTCAGAACCTCTCTTTCTTGAAGTAATCTTTTGCTACCTGTATTTCCTCTCATCTCTGTTGGAGTGATCAATTGTTGCCTGTATTTGCTCTTTTATGTCATTCTTTGCTTTGCAGATCATTTTAATTATGTACATTCTGAACAACTCTGACATTTCATGTACTGTGCTGTCAGTAGATTCTATTATTTTAGCATCTTGGTTTGTTTCGGGAACTTCTCTTGTTTTTTTCATGTTGTCTGTGTGTTTTCCTCTCTAGCAGTATGGATCTGAGGAATTATGGTTTCTACCCTATAATTTTGTAGTGTCCCTGCATGTTACCAGTACCTCACTTTTAAGGGAGAGATCAATATTTATAGCACACAATGCAAACAATATGCATCCTTAAACCAAATAGTTCCTGTTTAGGCAATTACAGTTTTGTCACAATAAACAGAAATGACATGTTTGATTAATGTCTACTGTATAAGTAGTAGGTTTGCATAATGGTGGACAAATGGTGGGTATAGGATATAAGGTTTATGAGGTAGAAGGTGAGAATATAGAGGTATTAGATCATAGGAGGAGCAAAAGAGGAATAAAGAGAAGTAGGTTAGCAGGGATATTTCTAGCATAACCAGACCTGCAAGGACCTTGGTGATAGTCTTGCGGGTCCTGGTTTGTCTCTAGATGGGAGCGGTGTTGGTAGATGGGGGGAGGGGAGAGCAGCGCAATCTCTCTCCTCCTCCGCCTGGCTAGCTGGGGTTGTGGTCTCCATATAAGCTCATTTTATTTTTTATTTTGAGACAGAGCCTTGCTAAATTGCCTAGGCTGGCCTTGAACCTGTAGGCCTTGAACCTCCAAAGGCACTGGACCATTACCACTTTAAAGTATACAGTCTGGTAGCATTTAATACAACTACTATATGTACTTTCTTTCTTCATCTTCAACATATTTTTATTATGCCAAAGGAAAACTTGGTACCCATTAGCATTTACTACCTCTTCTTTCCTCTACCAGCTCCTGGCAACCACTAGTCAGCTGTCTGTCTAAATGTATTTTCCTATTCTGGACATTTTATATGTGACCTGTCATGAATGATTTCTTTCATTTAGCATCATATTTCTGAGGTTCTTTTATGTTGTAAATTAAATCAGTGTTTTATTATTTTCATGGATGAATAATTTCCCATTGTATGGACAGACCATTTTGTATATTCATTCATTAATGGGCATTAGTGTTATTTCAACCTTTGGGCTATTGGTGAATAATTCTGTCAACATTCACCTACTTGTTTTTGTTTTCACTGCTTTGAAGCATGTAATGAGGAGTGGCATTGATGAGTTATGTGCTAACTTTATGTCATAATTTTTCAAGGAACTGCCCAACTGTTATGGTTTTAACATTAGATATCCCCTGGAAGCTCATGTGTGAGATAATTCAAGCAAGTTTAGGGGTGAAATGATTGGGTTATAAGAGCTTTGACCTAATCAGTGCTTTAATTCTCTGATAACAGATTAATGGGGTGGTAACTGTAGACAGGTAAGGTGTGACTGGAAGGGGTGAGTCCCTGGGAGCATGCCTTTGGGATATGTATTTTGTCCTTATTGAGTAGAGCTCGCTCTCTGCTTCCTGATTGTCCTGTTCTGACCTGCTTTCCTCCACCACACTCTCTGCCATGATGTTCTGCCTCACCTCAAGCCCTTAGGAATGGAGCTGGCTGGCTATGGACTGAGACCTCTGAAACTGTGGGATACCAAATAAGCTATTCCTCCTCTAAAATTGTTCTTGTCAGGTCTTTTGGTTGCAGCAATGAAAAAGATGACTAAAACACACTTTCACAGTGAATGCACCATTTTTACATTCCCACCAACAATGTTGTGTGTTCCAGTTTCTCCACACCCTAAAAACACTTGTTATTTTCTATTTTATTTTTATTATTATGAACAATTTAGTGTGCATGAAGTAAACATTACTGTTGATTCTTAAAGTCTTTCACATATTCTGGGTAGAGCTTGGCTGAGAATAAAACTACTGAAGAAAAAAACAGGGAAAACTTGAAGAGAAACACAACCCTGGGGAAAGTTGAGCACTGGATCTAGCCATACCTGAAATTGTCCCCTGGCCTTCTATACTGTGAAAATAAAACAACCTCCGCCTACCAACTGTTCATTTTTAGCTAGTTTAAATTGTGTTTCATTGCAAGATTCCTGATTAATACAAACACTTATGATAGAATGTGAACAGGGGAAAACATCTGTTTTCTCTTTGCTGTTATCACAAACAAATATCAAATATGAGTGGTGAAAGCCCCTGAAGGAGGTACACCACCCTTACTCCTTGGGGGCCCTAGGAAGCAAAATTAAGGGCCCCATTCTTAGGCTTCTCTGAAAGTAACTTCCAATGAAGGAGGAAGGAGAAATGGCCCGAAAGGGTGGTAGCAAGGGGGCTCTCCAACTAGGATAGTAACAGAGCAGGTGGAGGAGGGGGATGATTAAGTCCAAAAGACCCCAGCTCAAGATGGATTTAGAGTAACCACTCCAGAGAAATGTGGTTTGGGAGAGAGGAGCATTTGCTGTGACGCTGGACTGTGGCAGGGAATTGGGGATTTGCATGGGACAGTCATCAACCTTTGACTAGTGACTTCCCAATTATGGAAACAAAGAATAAAAAGTCCCAGCAGGTGGGATGCTGCTGTGATTCTGCACAGTGTGGGCCAGTGGTGCCAAGGAGAACAGTTGCAGTGAGAACAATTCCTGCAAAAAGCTCAAAGCCCTAGATTTTCACTGGGTGGTATCAGAAGAAGGCTGCCACAGGGGCCTGTGTGCTGCCTGTCTCAACTTCACTGTGATTTGGTTTGTTGCCAGGTACCATGAATACATGGTTCCACTCCATCCTCTCAATAGTGCCTGGAGGTAAGGGCATTAGCCTATTCATAGATGAGGAAACTGAGGATCAGAGAGGAGAAGTGACTTCTAAGGTCTATAGCTTAAAAATGATAATGATAATATGTAATATATATCAATATATGTATAATGATAATGAATGCCATGTGTGATAATACTATGTCTATATTTAGAAAATAAATAAAATTTACTTGAAAATACCTTAGTCATAAATTATTGGGTATTAAAGCAGGACTTTGCTAAACACTTTACATGAAATGGCTCATCTACTGTGGTCACCTTATAAAATAAGTGTTTTTTTGTTTGTTTCCTACTATAGCTCCAGGTATTGGCATTGGGCCTAACATGTGGGAAGTACTCAATCAACATGTGTTGAGGGCTGGGATTGTGGCTCAGCGGTAGAGCGCTTGCCTCACATGCGTGAGGCCCTGGGTTCGATCCTCAGCACCACATACAAAACAATAAAATAAAGACATTGTGTCCATCAACAACTAAAAAAATATTTAAAAAAAAAAAAAAAACATGTGTTGAGTGAATGAATAGAGGTGAAATTCAAGCAGCAGGATGGCCAGCATAGCTACAGGCAGCATAATTGGACAAGTAATTTTTAAAGTCCAGGAAACATTGACCATCCACTCTGCCAAGTTAAAACATGGGTAGTACCTGGCATTGATGAGGGTGAGGTACACACATGCTTTCTACCTTCCTTCCTGATGAGAATGTAAATCAGTGTACACTTTCTGGGAAACAAAATGTTGAAAGGATAAACACAAGTAAACACACTGCTAGCAATTTGACATGAGGCAATAATTAGGCAATGGTACAGATACAGATTGTATATAATAGTAAAAAGTGCCCAGAATTAGGGATTGTTTTAACAAAACCATGATCCATTCATACTACAATAGCTCCTAAGTATAGCTAATAGGGTGGTGGTCAACTGTATGCTGGTTAATAACTCACCTGGTCATCACAACCACCCATGAGGTAGAGGCTGGTACCATTCCCATTTTATAGATGGGGAAATGGGTGCAGAGAACTAAAAGAACTTGCTTGAGATCACACAGCTGGGGAGACAGGAGAAAGAATTTGGACCCTGGCTGCTGGCTCCCAGTTTGGGCTATTTTTTCCATGTTCACATAATGATAACATCAACCTAAATTCATCAACCTGGAACCTGGAGTGCAATAAACTGTCAAATGAAAAATGAAGTAAAAAAAAAATCAAAGGTAATTACCTACATAGGATAAAAGCAGATAAGTAATTTTTTCTCTTTGTTTGATTTTTATGACATGTAAATATTATTTTTTTAATATTTTCTAGTTATAGATGGATACAATACCTTTATTTTATTTGTTTATTTTTATGTGGTGCTGAGGATTGAACCCAGTGCCTCACACATGCTAGGCAAGTGCTCTACCGCTGAGCTACAACTCCAGCCCCATAAATACTATTTTAATCACAAAAGAAATAATAATAATAATTATTATCCATTATGTAACAAAGAAACTCCAAACTCGGTGCCTTAATACAAAACTTTATAATTATCCCTCAGTTTTCTCTGGTTTTACTGGACTTAGCTGGGTGGTTCTCGCTTAGGGCCCAATACTGTTGCAGTCATTCTGTGGGTCATCTGGGCTGGACATCCATTGTGGCTCACTCCTATGGCTTAAATCACAAGAATAAAGAGGTAGAAAGATTTTTACATCAGCCTATGAAAGACTTCCAGAGTTTTTGGAGAATGGAAAGCAAATAGAGAAGTGGTATCTGCTATAACAGGTCAAAGGAAACACAAGCTTAGTGCCTGCAGGGAGGGGAACTGATGAGAAAAAAGTCATGTCACTGATGACCCCTGTGAGCAGTGATAACCTGCACCCAGCTCATTTATATCATTCTTTACTGCTGCTCATCTCCTTTCCATCAAGCAAAGAGCACTCACTTAATAGACATTTCTTGAGTACCATAATTGTGCCAGGCACGTTGCTGGGCACTGAGAAACAGCAAGACAAACAAAGCTTGCCATTATGGTGCTTACAGTCCTTAAGGGTTGGGGTAGAGATATTTACCAAATCATCACCCAAATATAGGTTGAATATTCCTAATTCAAAAATATGAAACCCAAAATGCTCCAAAATCTTAAATGTTTTGACCACTGACGTAAGGCCATGAGTGGAATATTCCACACCATGTGTCTCACCCATAGCCCAGTTGTGCAAGGGCAGTGGAGTAGGTTGCAAGAAAGACAAAGAAAGTGCCCAGAAATGGCACTTTTTATTTGGGAAAGTTTGCAAGAGATCAGTAACTGCTCCAAGAAGAGTTCAGTGGTGGTAGACCAACAGCACCTCCACCCTCAAGGTGCTTTACCAAGTAACAGCCTCCTCTCCCTCACAGGGTTTTGTCCAGTGGAAACTGGATGAGTGATACATAGGCTTTCCAATGCCTTCAGTTCTGTACCATTCCCCACTGAGAAGTTTTATATGTTAGGCTGCAGGTGCAGTGACATAAGCATTAGCTTGCTTTATTTACCTGTGTGACCAGCAGTCCAAGGATCAACTGTGCTGGCATGTATGCAAGAAATAGCTTTTGACAGATAACACCATCTTGCCCCAGTTCCCAGTGTTCACAAGAGAAAGCCAGTTTCCTTCAAGATAATCTGTATACTGCCCAGGCTTGCTCTCATTGTTCCCTTAACTTGGCTAGGGTTGTGGAACAGAAAAAGGACATTTAGGAACATGGTGTTCTACTGTCCTCCTCTTCTTTAGAAATGATACAAAGTGAAACTTTGTTTTATGCACAAAATTATTTAAAATGTTAGGGAGGCCCTAAACAACTTAAGGAGACCCTGTCTCAAAATAAAACATGAAGAGGGCTGGGGATGTGGCTCAATAGTTAAGAATCCCTGGGTTCAATCCCTGGTACCAAAAAAAAAAATGTTTTGTAAAATTATCTTCAGGCTATGTGTATAAGGTATATGTGAAACAAATTTCATGTTTATACTTGGTCCCTAAGATATTTCATTGTGTATATGCAAATACTCCAAAATCTAGGGAAAAAATCAGAAATTCAAAACACTTCTGGTCCCAATCATTCCTGATAAGATATACTCAAAGTGTAAATGCTTAATTAGCAATCGTGATAAGCTCAAGGAAGAAATAGTTTTATTTGATGAGGGGTGGGTTTAAAGAAGGCTTGAAGGTTATAGTTGGCTGAGCTATAAATTTTAAGTGAGAGTTAATGGAAGATGCAAGACAGGCAATGGAGTAAGCAGAGAGAGAACATCAAAGAGACTCTGCAAATGACAGAAGCCCAATCTATACTGACTTCAGAGAATGCAAGGGAGGAACTTGGTGGCTTCCATAACTGAATAGCCCAGGGATCGACTGACTTCAGGATTTGGCTAAAACTCAATTGGTCCTTGTCTATGTCCCTCCTTTTCTCTTCAGCATCTTCTTTGGGTAGTTTTCCTCTGGCAGAGTAGCAACAATGGTGGCAACAGCAGCAGAACCAACAGCCTAGAGAGGGGGAGAGAGAGAACATCAGTGAGTGCAAAAGGAAGACCGGCTCTAATTGACCAGTTCTGGCCACAGGTCAGCATGTGAAGGGTGGAGTCAACACCACCTGTTGCAGATGGTAGGGCTGTGTAGAGAATTCTGTCAGAGCACAAAAAGTAGAAAGCTCTGCAAAGGTCCTCTGGAAGACAATTAGTTTTGCCATGAAGATACATCAGTGGGCTCATAGGTCTTGCAAAAACACATGTCTCAGTAAAGTTAGATAAAGGAAACATCTCAAACAACTACATACCATGATTGTCAGGAAATTTATAATCCATAAGTTGAGATGCTTTCATCCTTTGTCTGTAAAATAAGATGTTGGATTATAAAGACCAGCTACCTCTAGTTCCCTGAGCAACCTCCAATGAATGATTCCATGCTGCACTCTTGTGAAAAATTCAAAGTAGAATTGGAGAGGTAGTGTGGTTGTGGTGTGGGAGTTAGCTAGGTACAGAAGTTCTACAGGGCCTCCTGAGTTGAAATTCGTCCATTACTTTGTCATTGGAAAAGTAAATGTTGGTGTCTCAGAACTATTAAAATGCACAAAATAATAATACCCACTTTATACTCCTGAGGATTAAATAAAATTCTGCAAATATTTGCAAAACACTTAAGAGAGGACCTGTTCTGCCACTTGGTAAGTGCTACATATGTGTTTGTTATGATTATGTTGTATAAAGAGTAAGCACACTGAAGTTATAAAGAATCCAAGCAATGTATACCCAAAGTACCATTTTTGTTGTTGTTGTTGTTGTTTTGGATACCAGGGATTGAACTCAGGCACTCAACCACTGAGCCACATCCGTAGCCCTATTTTGTATTTTATTTAGAAATGAGGTCTCACTGAGTTGCTTAGCGCCTCGCTTTTTGCTGAGGCTGGCTTTGAACTGGCGATTCTCCAGTCTCAGCCTCCCGAACCGCTGGGATTACAGGCGTGCACCACCGTGCCCGGCCGCAAAGCACCAATTCTTAATAAGAAAAGAGCAGCAAAACAATAATAACAATGATAATAATTGAGCACTTACAATACGCTAGAAACCTTGCTGGGTGCTCTACAAGTATCTCATTTATTCCTCTCAACAACCTCATAAAATAGGTACTGGGATCATCTGTTTTTCACACAAGGAAATTGAGAGATGAAGTGGCTTTCTCAAGGTTGCAGGCCAATAAAGATCTGAACCCAGATACCTACAATTCCAAGCCCGGTTCTGACTCCACACAATCCTTGAGACCTGCACCCTCCCAGGTACACTAATAGGCCTAGCCCCGCCCCCACGCCACGCCCCTCGTGTCGACCGGACCCCACCATAGCCACGCGCACAAAATCAAGCCAGCATCTCCTTGTTCCCAGCTCCTGGCCTTATCCTCTTCTCTCGCAGTCGCTCCATCTAGCCCTACTCCTGTGGCCTGGATCGGAAGATCCCGCTCCTCCCCCTCGGGCCGGCCACGCCCAAAGCCCGAGTCACGTGACTCCTCGAGACCCGCTCTAGCCCCTCCCGGCTTCATCCCCGGGCCTCTTAGTCGCTGCGGATGCGGTTCTTGTGCGTGTAGCCGCCATTTTGCTCCTAGAGACACCGCCTGGAGCGCCGACGATTTCTTCCTTCTACAGTGGAGGGTGCGGCGGGGCCGGGGCTGGGGTCGGGGCCAGGTAGGCGGGCGGGAGCCAGTGGCGAGTAGCGGTGCGGATTGGTGGGCTCTGGTATTACCGAGCGCGGGTGCACGGGGCGGGGAGCTCGACCGGCCGGGGTCCTGCGGCGCAAGCTGCGGATGCCAAGGAAGACCCCAGCCTCGCGCCGTCAACCAACTCCTCGCTCTCCCCTTCCTTCCTTCTTGTCTTGGGTTGGCGGGGACCGGGGCCTACCGCGCGGGCCCTGTGTTCCCCCACCCCCTCTAGGCACCTTTGGGGAGGCAGTTCCTAATTATGGGACCTGCGGCTGAACAGCAAGTCCCAAGCCAGCATTGAATCTAATCTCCCATCCCTAATGTACGCGCAGCCCTTAGTTTTAATTTGGTTGGCCTTGCTAGTCGCGGACGTTTACCTACAAGAGTGGTTTTTTTCCGCTATGAACTCAAACCCGCAAAGGTTGAGGGAGCACCGATTTGTGCTTTTTAAGATACTGTTCTGCTTTAAAATGTTTTATCCCCAATATAATGTTGAAGATAAGGATTTTTTTTTATTTTAATGGTGACTCAATTTGGGTGATTAGGTTGAGTAAGGAATATGAAAATGTGGGATGGGGCTTTGGTGCAATAGGGAGTATGATATCTAATGTGAAGTTTTTAAAATAATTTAAATATAAAAAATAAAAATAATTTTCCCATATTATTGAACCCCCCTAAAGAACACCTTTCTTGTCCGTATTTTTTCCCTGTCTTGGTCTGTACCTTATTACCCAGTTCTGCCCCATTCATAAGCAATTTTGCTTATGTAGTGTTGAATATTTATTATATTGAGTGCATAATATCAGTTGTACTTGATTACCCCGCTATGGAACCTTTGCATAAGTCCAGAATTTCTGCTCTTTAAAAAAAATCTTGTAGTCACCATCATTGAGAATAGAGTTTTGTCCTTCTTGGGGTAAATTCCAAGAGTTGGAAATACTGAAACTTTTGTATTCTTTGGCACTTGATATAAATTGTTTTCTAAACAAGGCATGTTTGCAATAGATATTTTTCAAAATCTAGATATTTGTCTGGTTCTGCTCACTGTATGTGGAATTCAACAGGGTGGCAAGCCATTTTCCGTGTGGGTTGAGAACAGGATGTGCAGTTAATGTATACTACCAACTGCTACAAATCATGCCAAGACCAAATTCTGTCTGCTGCTGAGAGGCCATGTAGCCTTGAGTGAGGTTTTTCATCTCTAAACTTCCCCATTTCTAAAATGGGTTTCTCATACCTGCTTCATTGGGCTGTCATAAAAGTTCAGATCACTAAGAAAACGTTAAGCATTAGGCATAAGAAAAGGTTCTGATGACAGATGAACAAAGTGCCTTGGGTCACAGAAGAATAGGAGAGTAATTAGATGTAAATTCTCAATATTGATTTTTTTTTTTTTTTTTTTTTTAGCCCTGAGGATTGAACCCAGGGCCTCTGCACTCTCCCACTGAGCTACACCCCCAGACCTTGATTTTTAAAAAAGCAAATTTTCTTGGAATGAGGTGTATCACTAATAAAAGTAATAATCTTTTGTGATGCCTTTTTGTTGACAGACTACTTCAGTTCCATTTGTCAATCATTGCAACTTAGCCAGGTGAGGGTTTATTGAACACACTTGTTGAGCCTCTATCAAGTGCTAAATGTTCTTCTAGGCACACGGTATATGGCAGAAAATAGTAAAAACTCTGCTGGAGTTAAATTCTGGTGGAGGAAGGTTTATACCAGGTTTCTCCCCCAGGGATATGCCCAGACCTGACAGCTAGTAACTGGAAGACAGTCCTAAGCCTTCACCCTCCACTAACCACCTGCAGATAGAAGAGTATTTTACAGTGGGAAAACGATATACTTCTATGCCAGCTTTGCTCATCTCCAATATGAATCATCACACAGGGTCACCAATTTTTTTAAAAAGTTTTAAATTTTTAAAATTTTTCCTGTGGTGCTAGGGACCTAACCCAGAGCCTCAACACATGCTAGGCAAGCATTCTACCAGAGTTACACCCTGGTCTTCAAGATATTTGGTGTTGAAATGACTGCTAGTGTGTCCATAGCAGGTGAACTCTTGGCAGTGTGGTTTAATCCATGAAACTTAGCATTCAAAGCTCGTTCAGAGAGGAGTGTGATTTTCCCCTTTAAAAGATAAAAAGATTCTCTGGAAAGGATGGATTTTCACACATGCTATAAATAACTCTTACACTTTGTAGAGTAGATTTAGGATAAACATAAAAGCAGTTGTAGAAACATTCTTTTTATTCTCCATTTCACGATAAAACCTTGTACTAATGAGCCTCCTACCAGCCTGTGCTATCATTGTGTTTTTGAGGCTAGCCTTTAAAACTCACTTCTCTTAAGGAGTGATAAAGAGCACAACCTGAGTTTTCAACAAGAGAAAGGAGAATTAAAACTAGAAATAGTATTTCTATTTGAATAATTTGTGCTACAAGTAGTCACAGGGCATAACTATATTGATAGTCATTTCCAAATGGATGCCTTATCCCCCAATGTGCCTTTTTTTTTTTGGTACCAGGGATTGAACTCAGGGGTACTCGACCACTGAGCCACATCCCCAGCCCTATTTTGTGTTTTTTATGTAGAGACAGAGTCTCACTGAGTTGCTTAGCGCCTCGCCATTGCTGAGGCTGGCTTTGAACTCGCAATTCTCCTGTCTCAGCAGTGTGCCATTTTGAGGATGGTCTCATATTAGGATTTTATTTTTTTAGTGCTTCCCTAACCCAAAGTGGTACAGGCACTACCAGTAAGCAGCACCCCCAGCCCTTACATTAGAATTCGATTATAGTTTTATATTTGAAGACTGGAACTTCAGAGACCATAGGGTGACATTACGCGTCAAGCCATATGAAATAAGGAAAGGTTTCAGGTTCCCGAAGAACGGAATACAAGGGTCAAGAAACCTGTCTTGAGATAGGGTGGGGGCTGTCCTGTGAACAAGGAATCTTCAAAGGACAAGAAGCAATGGATAGAGAGTGCAGGGAAAGGAGTCTCAGTACATCCTAAGGAAAAATTTGAAATGATGAGCCTTTGGTGTGGGCTTCAGGCCCTAGGACTGTGTACCTAGCAAGAAACTGCAGATAGACTACTCACAGATTGAGGCGAGATGGGCTGAAATATTTCTGATATTTTCATATCTCTAAAATATTTTCATTCTGTTCCAAGTACTCTTGAGAACACTGTTGTACTTTTACGAGCTTATTTGAAGATTAGAGGGTACAGAAAGGTGGCCACCCCATACCTATTAGTGTATTTAATAGATATCAGAGATGTTGGAAGTTATTTGCATGTGCATGTTCGATGTCCATGTGTTAAATGCATGGCAGAAAATTTACAGTAACCCTGTAGGACCAATGTTCCAGTTTGCATGGATGAGGGAACTGAAGTTAAGAGATCTTAAGTAACTTAGCAAGGTCTTGTCAATTATGAGGAAGTAGAAGCCAATATGCAAACATGAGTTTTGACTCAGCAGCCTATATTTGTAACTTCCTAAGAAAGTTTTATTTCCTTCCAAACCTCTACCCTTTTTGTAAACATAGATATGTGTTAGAGGACATCTAAGATCCCTTCCCACTCAGTGTTGGTGATAATGCAGTATTTCTTTCACTTATATTAATCTCTCTGCCAGATTCTCATCCTTTGCAGATGCTGTGCTCTGTTGTAAAGCAGAGGGTTAGCCACTCTTTTCTGTAAAAGACCAGATAATATTTAGGCTTTGTGGTTATGCTCAGTCTGCACCTGCATCCAGGATCAACTTTTAAACAAAGGGGTATGGCTGAATTTTATAAAAAGAGGCTTTGGAAGAACCTGATTTGGCTCATGGGCTATATTTGTTGATCCCTGCTTGAAAGCCATGGTAGATATCAGGGTCCTCCTTGGTCTCTTCAGAACTTTGATCTTGCCACATACATTTCTGTTTATAATTCATAGGCTTAAGGTTAATTGCATTGTAGTCCCATATGTATTCTGATTTGGAATCCTGGGCTGTCCCATTGGAATACCCCTTAAGGGCACTTGGCTGGAGGTATGCTTTCCTAGCCCTCTGGTGATACTATGCACTGAGCTACCTATGACCAGATGGTTCCATGGCATGTGTGTACAAGGACTTTTGAGGATGGTGACCTGTCTAAAAGTGATGTGTTCACACCATGCAAGACTAGGCAGCAGTTAGGAAGAACAGAATAGGTCTATATTTTCTAACCCAGCTTGTCAAAACATATTTTTTGTGAATAAACAAAGTATAGATTTGTGCAGTAATACCTTTTTGTGCTAGAAACATTGAACGTATGTTTTGTCCATATATTTTATAAGGGTCAGGCATGTGAACGCATAGAAAAGGCCTGAAATATCCGTAGCAAACAGGAACCCTCACTTCTGGGGAGGAGTCTGGTGTTGGAGCTGGTGATTTTTGCCTTAACTATGGTTGTTAAGATCTTTACAAAGAGGATGTGTTTGCATGGTATTTGCTTAATTAAAATTTAAGCATAAGAAAAAGGATCAGCTGAGTTGCAGCCTGTTTATAATCACCAGCTGCCCCAGAGCTACCCCAAGTGAACATTCAATGGAGGAAGTGCAGTAGGCTTTCTGGGAAGGGGGTTCTCTTCCCCCATTGCCTGCTGGATTGTTGATATTCCATCCAATGCAGCATCCTATTACATTTTCGGGACATGCAGCCCAGATAAATGGGATGAGAACCTTAGCTCTGATGACCTCTAGGCTAAGGATCTTTTTACTTTTATCCTGCTGCCTGTCAATTGGCTGGTCACTTTTCTTAGTGTTATTGCCTAGTCAGCCCCATGCTCCAGTTGAGGAAAAGGAAGATGACAAGATCTGTTTTACATACAACTCGGGCATCTGAAGGGCAGCTAAAAGATCACAGGGAAGCTTATGGGAAACAAGTTTTACAGGAAAAGCTGGGTGTAGATGGATTACTTATTTTTTGTTTAAGGACTGATCAGTCCACATCCTTGCTAATGGCTCTGCCATTTTTCTGTGTGTTAATCCAGGAGGAATTTTGTTGTCAAAGAATAAAAGGAGGTTGTCCATAATTGACTTTAAGCAGCAAACAGTAAAACACTGAGCTCTTCAGCTCCACCTTTCTTGTAAGTTCATCATTTATTCCCAGTGGTTGTGAAAATTAGTTTATGTCTTTTAATAACATTTCCATTAATTTGGAACCCTAAAATCCAAATGAACTTTCTATTTATCCATATATGTATATATCTGTCCCATAAAAGGCACCATTATGGTGAAAACTATTTTCCTTCACCTGAAGTTACTTGCTATTTTTAAAAAATCCTTCCAAGTATTTTATATCATATGGCAATTCTTAATACATATTGTATCCTTCTAGGCTCAGAATTGGAAAACCAAGAAGGTTTTGATGTTTTGTGTGACGCCACCTGAATTAGAATCCAACATGAACATAACCAAAGGAGGTCTGGTGCTGTTTTCAGCAAATTCTAATTCATCATGTATGGAGCTTTCAAAGAAAATTGCCGAGTAAGTAATAATTTTACCATTAAAATCTGTGTTGATTGTGTGATGTAAATTTGATAATCAGATTTGCAGCGATTGTCAAGCTTGAAAGCAGTTATGTATTATCCATATAAACTAAGACTGACCTTTATGTAAATTATCCCAACTCCCTACATATTCACTCAGCACACATTCATTGAGTGCCTCATAAGTGCCAGGGATTGTATTAGGTACTATGTGTTCATAGCATTATTTTAGTATAATGAAAAGTGAAATGTATAAGAATAGTAAAAGTAAAATGTATAAGAATAAAAACAGTTAAAAAGTTAATAAGAAAATTAATATTAAAATAATAATATTAAAAAGTTAATAGTAAAAGTGAAATGTATGAGAATAGTTCACAGCTTACACTTCAGTGTAATTTTAGATATGTCTTAAATGAATACTAAATTCCTGCTCTGTGCAAGACCTTGGTGTGCCATTGCGGGTTATCAGGGAGCAAGCCAGTCAACTTTCTTCTTTCTTACGAAGTTTACATTTTAGTATGAGTCAGACAAGAAGCAAATCAACAAAACCAGCAAGTTCAGATGGTGATGAATACCCTGAAGAAGGCAACGTGAAAGTTGGAATGGGTTGAGTTGAATGACTTTAGCTTGGGTGCATAAGTGTCTTAAGCTGAGGGGATGATAAGTGAGTTGAGAAACCTGTAAGAGTCAACACATGGAGGTGTAAGGTTAGAGCCCTCCAGGCAGAGGGAACAACAGTTTCCAAGGCCCTTTGGTGTGTGTCAGGAACCTGGACTGGAGGTCAGAGGGCAGCAGTACAGGAGGTAAGGCAGGCAGAGATGGACTATATAGGCCCTGGGTAGACATGGGATGAGGTAAGAGGGCAGGAAGTGAACTCATGTAACAATTTAATATTGACTTTAAATTTGGTAATAAGAATAACTATTTAATTTTACTTTTATCAATTTATGATCATCCTTAAATAATAGAGATGTTGAGTCTGTTCTATGACCTTCTCAGCTTTTCCCCCCCTTTCTCTTCTCTAGGCGGCTGGGGGTGGAGATGGGCAAAGTACAGGTTTACCAGGAACCTAACCGAGGTGAGCTATCTTGGACATGTGTACCATTAATCTTTTTGTGGAATATGGCATGTTAGCTCAGTCCTTCATCCTCTACTATTAAGACAATTTGATTCAGTTGTCCAATTCTGTTAGCAAGAAGTCAGGCAAGGTAGAAGAGAGTGATGTTTTAGCTCTCACTCATACCAAGTAGATTCACATGTGGAGTCTCAGATGGCAGTTTCAGAGTTCATTTAATAATAATTGTATAAATATCTGAACGAGCTAGTCAATTGAATGAAAACATTTGGCTCAGCTATTCGGTGAATTGACATCACCTTAGGCAGGATAAGCAAATCCTGTGTGGCTGCAATTTCAGTTGTTGTTTTTTTGTTTTGCCTTTTTGTTTTTGTTTTCTTTTCCCCAAAAGACAAGGTCTTACCAGGCACATGCCTTGTAATCCCAACTGCTTGGGAGGCTGAGCAAGAGGATCACAAGTTTGAAGCCAGCCTGGACATCTTAATGAGGCCCTGTCTCAAAATAAAAAATAAAGTAAAAGGGCATGGGATGTAGCTCAGTGGTAGGTGCCCAATACCAGAAAGGAAAAAAAAAAAAAAAAGGTGGAGAGTTCTTGCTGGCCTCAAACTCCTGGGTCCAAGCAATCTCCTGGTTCACCCTCCTGAATAGCAGGGGCTATGGACACACATCACTATGCCATTTTATTTTTCCTGGTGCTGGAGATGTAACCTAGGGCTTCCCGCATGCTAAGCATGCATCCTACCTCTGCCTTGTACCCTTAGTTTCTAGTTATTCTTTATTTCCACCTAAGCTGCCATAGTTTAGACATCATGAAATCTTGTTAGGAAATACTTTTGTCAATTGATTTCTGCCAATAACCATTCCAAGTTACAAAGAATGTGTTATATGTTGGAAATATCTTTTAAAATGTTGGATGTTTAAAGTTAGCAAGAGTGATGTACAGCTTGCATGGGCTTGAGGGTCATACACCTCATTCTTGGCAAGTTATTTAACCTTTCTAAATTGTAAACAATTATGGATTAACTGGATAATAATCTGCATGCCTAACACAGACCTTGGCACATAGTAGGTACTCTGTAAATACTCATTCCCTTTCCTTTTCTACTGCAGGATTTTGTCAAATATTTAATTATTATAAAGCTTTCAGTAGACTTTGATAAAAAGGTGCCCTTTTGCTGTTCCCTTGTTGATCTCTCCAGTATTGCCTCCTTTTTCCTGTCTCCTGAAATACCTTAGATGGCTTCAGTAGAGAAAAGTGCAATTGAAGAAACAATCTGAAGAGACATTCTGGGGGAGACTCTCCTATAATGGGGACTAGATGAGGCAGGGCTATTGGGAAGCCTAACAGTGAAGACTCAGGGAAGTTGGTTCATTCTGTAGGCTTTTGAGTAAAAGGAGGGAAGATAGTTAGTGTCTGTTGGGAAGGAAGGAGGGAACTAACAATTGTGCTTTTGTATTGTCACCAGATCTTGAAAACAGTTCAGGCGTGATGTTATCTATGAAGTCCCAGAAGTAGGAGAGTCAGGATTCAAATCCAGATCTCCCTGACTCTAAAGCCCATTTTCTCAGCATCACACCACATTCTTTTGTAAATCTGCTTTCTGTTTTTTCCAACTTTTTTTATTCTAATATTTATTTCTTTGATGTAGTGCTAAGGATGGACCCAGGACCTCACACATCCTAGGCAAATACTCTACCACTAAACTACATTCCAGCCCTTTCCAACATTTTTAATAAAAATTTTCAAACATGTGAAAGTTAAAAGAATGATACCCTAAGTACCCACCCCTATGTATATCTACCACACAGGGTCATCAGTTAACATTTTGCTATCTGAATGTGTATGTGTGGAATCATTTGAAAGTAAGTTACAGGCATTGAGACACTTGGTGCTAAATATTGACTGCACATCTCCTGAGAATAAATTTTTTCTCTTGTGTAAAAATAATACCATTGTCACTTTTAAGAATTTAGCAATAATTCTTCAATCATGCAATATCATTCTGTGTTCAGATTTCCAGTTTTCCTAAAGAGCCTGGTGCTGGGGATGGGCTCAGGACCTCCTATCTGCTAGCATGTCCTCTACCACTGAGCTACACTGCCATCCCAACAGCTGTCATACCCTGCATAAACCAGGACTCTTAGTTTAAGTGATGTGTGTTTTACATATCTTTAGTCTCTTCTAATCTAAAATAGTCCCCTCATGTTTTCTTTCTTTTTTTTTTTTAATTCCTGTAGCATTGACTGATGAACAAGTTGTCTTTTAGAGATTTATCCAGTTGTTCCCTTGCAGTTAATCACAAATGTTTTGAAAGAGGGGATACTACATCGCACTTCTCTTTGCTGTACAGCATCTTGTGCCTGAGTTCTCAGTTGTTCCAGGTCAAACAAATGAATGTGTCATTTCCTGTACAGGTCCTATGCTCAGCCTAGCACAGCACTTACTGCTCATGAATAAGGGCTGAGAAACCCAGGCTTGCTTACTTCAAGTCAGAAAGCAAATTCCCATTTAAGGCTGTCATGTAGCTGAGACTATTTTAAAAGTACAGCTGTTTATTATCTGTAGTAGTATCTAAGCCTAGTGAATTTGTAATAGTTCCAATTTCCATAATTTATAACATTGGGGTATAATGCAGAAGCTTTGTATATTTTAAATAATATAAACTCTATGCCTCCTTCTCCTCTTTTTCCTTTTCCTGCCAGAAACAAGAGTACAAATTCAAGAGTCTGTGAGGGGGAAAGATGTTTTCATCATCCAGACTGTCTCAAAGTGAGTAGTTCTCCAGCAGTGGTACTGTTGTTGCCTTCTGGGTTTCTGTTTGGGCATGAATATTTTGAACAGTGAGAGATGACATGAAAGGAGGAGTTCAGTTAGACTTAATATTGGTGTATCTTACTTTGCTAATTTTTCCAGCATAACTGCTGACTTCTATGTGCTCTGTATGTGTGTGCATTTGTGTGTACACGTGTGCCTCAAACTCCTGGGCTCAAATTGTCCTCCTGCTTTAGCTTCCTGAGTAGCTGAGACTACAGATGCACACCACTGCACGCAGCCTTTCTCCATCATCGATGGAAGGAAATAAGCAAGTATTAGAGTCGAGGCTCTTAATGATAACGGAATCCATGAAGTTCCTAATAGTCGAAAGTCAGGATTGTGTAAGGCTTGTAGAGAAGCATTTCTACTCCCGCTTCTCCAAAAAAACCAAACAGGCTAGGGGAGAGGAATTTTCTTATGCGGGGTTCTTAAAGCTTTTATTGCAGATAATTTAAATGTGGTCCCCACTTATAAGGTAAAGGAGCTAAGAAGATAAAAGACTATACTGAAAGAACATATATCCCAATCCATTGTGACATTAGATATACGTGCATTCTAGAAATTGTGGAAGTCATAGATGTATAAGCTGGGTGTAGAGAATT
>PVHX01012085.1:47875-61051 GCA_004024805.1 Geosciurus inauris | reverse complement strand
TCATACTGGATTAGAGTGGACTTCAAGTTCAATGACTTGTATCTTTGTAAGCGAAAGTGGAGGGAAATTTGAACACAGAAACCCAGAGCATCCCCAAGAAAGAAGGTTATGAGATGAAAGGGCAGAGAAGAAGCAATGCACATATAAGCCAAAGAAAATGGGGGACTGCCAGCTACCAGGAGAATCTGGAGAAAGCAAGGAAGTCTTCTTCCCTAGAGTGTTCAAAGGCGACGTGGCCCTGCTGACACCTAGACTTCAGATTTCTAGTCTCCAAAACTGAAAGAAAAACTTTGTTTTTTAAGCCACCTAGTTTGTGGTAATTTGTTATGACATCCCTAGAAAACTAATATACACACATAAAGCAGTCATGTGGTCCAGTGTAGTTAATACATATTCAGTTGAATTATCCTTCATTTGATTCTGTTGTAAACAACCATAGCCACCAGAGTAGATTACTTATGATGTAATCATAGGGATGGAAATATAGAAGTGACAGAGGAGAGTATTTACTAGAACTAAAATGTGATTCTTCAAGACACTCATGTTGAAGAGTAGTATGACCCTCAAACACATGCTGTCCTACCTGCCTCTTCAACCTGGAACTCATTGCTAGAACCTGTCCTCCAAACCCTCTGTGGCTAACTTGGTTTTAACTTGCCCTCCTTCCAGATTTTACCCTGCATCACTATGTACATCAGGCAGGACTGCCTCAATTCAGTTCATTTGAACTTGTACTCCCTCAGACCCTCTATTCCAAGTTTCACATGCTACTTTCAAAAAGAAAAGAATTTTACAAGCCAAAATATAAAGGTGGCTAACTGGAAGGTCCACATACCAATTAGTTCACATCTCTGCTTCCCTATAGCATGTTGCTTAATGTGGCATCATGAGTAGGAACTGCTTTAGGTCAAATTGGAGTGATAGGACCCAAACTTACCTGCTCACATGAAATAACTCATAAACTGTGGAAAACATAAGAAACAACAGTTTTCAGACCCTGGGAAGCAGGCAATGTAGGAAAGTAATTCCTGAGATGGAAAACAAATGAGATGAGCCCTGGGATTATTCCAGTTCGTTATTCCTAAGAATGAGTTGCCAAATCCCATCATAAGAAGCAAGAGCTGGGCAAAGCATGGCGGAATCACTGAACCAAGAGGATGGAGTTGAGTATTCAGGGCAAGCAAAGTATCTGATGTTCATGCACAGGGCAGTGTATCAGAAAAGAGAGCTACATGTAGAGGATTTGGAGGTCACTTCCTAGTCTTGTGCTGAGTATCTTCAACATGTGTGTGTGTGAGGAAGCTTCCTAAGGCTGAAGAATGAACCACTCAAAATGAGCAAGCAGGATTTCCTCCAGATATCACACAACACTTGGAATAGTAGGTGTTCCCATTAGAGTAGGAATACTTCATGATACATGGGACTCAGGTAGTGTGGGTGGGTATGGGTATTGCATAAGTCAAACTGAGGGGAAAAAATAAACTCTAGATTAAAATCTCCCATATAACACTCAACAAGGTAAAATATAAAGTCTGGTGTTCAATTAATAGGCATGCAAGAAAGCAGGGAATGTGACCTGTAATAAGGAACATAATAAACCGTTTTAAAACCAGCCCATAAATGACACAGATAATAGAATTAGTAGATAAGGACACTGTAATAGCTGTTATAACTGTATTCTGTATAAGAAAATAAAAGAAAACATTTACATAAGAAAATTTATTTCATATAAACAAATAAAAGAAAACATATGTTAAAAACATGGAAGAGATTGCACTAGGAACACTAGGAATCCTAACACAAACACTTAAAAATAAATGCTAATAAGTCAACAAATAGTTAATAGAATGACAAAAGATAGTCCAAAACAAGTCACAAGAGGAAGAAAAAAGAAACAAAAAGCAAGTGGAAAAAAATAGCAAAATAGTATACTTAAATCCAACTCACACAGTGCTCTCTCTGTCTCTGTGTATATATATGTATGTATATATATATATATATATATATATATGTACACACACACACATATATACACACACACACATACACACACACACACATATATGTGTGTATGTGTATACACACACACACACACACACACACACACATATAGTACCTGGGATTGAACCCAGGGTGCTTAACCACTGAGCCACATCCCCAGTCCTTTTTATTTTTTAGTTTGAGACAGGGTCTTACTAAGTTGCTTAGAGCCTTGCTAAATTGCTGAGATTAGTCTCAAACTTATGATTCTCCTATCTCAGCCTCCCAAATCACTGGAATTATAGGAACTATAGGTATGAGCCACTGCACTCATCAATCCAACTATATTTTTAAAAAATCACATCAAATGTAAATGGTTTAGGCATCCCAGTAGAAAAGCAGAGATTGCCAGATTTGACAGTCCCTATATATAGATGCATAAATGTATGCATGCATACTTTTAAGTTCAAAGACACAAATAGATTAAAAGCAAAAAGACATATTGTGTTAATACTAATGAAGAGAAAGCTATGGCTATGTTAAAATCAGATGCAGTTGATTTTTGCGGAAAGAATAAAAGATAAAGAGGTTTATTAATGTCAAACGAATTGATTGTCAAGAGTACAAAACAATTTTACATGTTCATTCACCTAAATACAGCTTCAAATACATGAAACAGAAAATTAAAACTGAAAGAACAAGGAAATAAATCCACAGTTATACAGATTTCAGCAGTTGCAATTTGTTGATAAAGTAATTCGACAATCAGATGTACATAGAAGACTTGAACAAGACTTCAACTAAGTTGGCCTAAAGAACATAAATAAAAATTTTCCCAACAACAAAATACACATTCTTTACATGTGCACATGGAACTTTTACCAAGATGGGTTATATTTTAGGTCATCAAACAAGACAGTATTTAAAAAGATGTCATTATACAATGTTCTATTATAATAGTGGAATTAAGGTAGAAGTCAATTACAGAAATGTATTTGCAAAATCACCCAACTAGTGGAAATAACACATTTCTGAATAACCCACAAGTCAAAGAATAAATTATAAATGGGACAATATCTATTTAATAATTTCTTTCTGACCTATGTCATAACATTTCAACTTCTTATTTCTTTCTGTTTCTGAATGTACCAAACCAAGTGAAGCTCTCAAAACCTAGAAATTCTCAGAAAGAATGACCAAGTAACTTCTCCCACATTTCTTGATGGAGCAGCTCTGTCTACAGCTGTTTGCATATGAAAATTATTCAGGTGCCTCCAACTTTAGAGATACAGGTCATTATATCACTATTATTTATACATAGACAAAAGTCTGGAGGTAGATATTTCAGATTTTTTTTATTGGTTCATTACAATTATACATAATAGTGAGATTCTTTGTGACACATTTATACATGCACATAATTTGATCAATTTCATTCCCAGGTAACTCCCCTTGCCTGCCTCTTCCATCTCCCCATAATCTCTTTCTTCTACCTACTGATATCTCTTCTATTTTTATGAGATCCCATTTTTTTCTCTTTTCTATCTAGCTTCCACATATGAGAGAAGATATAACACCCCTTATTATGATGTTCCCCAGATCCATCCATTCTCCTGCAAATTACAATTCTGGTCTTCTCTATGGCTGAATAAAACTCTATTGTGTATTGATGTCACACTATCTTTGTCCATTTATCTGTTAACAGACACTTAAGCTGGTTCCAGAACTTGGTTATTGTGAATTTATTGTGAATTTTGCTGCTATAAACGTGGACACGCAACCACCACTATAGTATGATTGACTGTAATTCTTTAGGGTAAATACCAACAAATGGTATAGCTGGGTCATGTGGTGGTACAATTCCTAGTCTTTTGAAAAATCTCCATACTGATTTCCATGGTGGTTGTACTATTTACAATCTCACCAACAGTGAACAAGTGTCCCTCACATCCTCACCAGCATTTATTTTCATTTGTATTCTTGGTGACTGCCTTTCTAACTGGAATGGGATGAAATCTCAGTGTACTTTTGATTTTCATTTCCCTGACTGCGAAAGATGTTGAACATGTTTTCATGGATTTTTTGGCCATTTGTATTCTTTTGAGAAATGTCTATTTAGTTCATTTGCCCATTTATTGTTATTTTGTTTGTTTTTGCTGTTACGTCTTTTGAATTCTCTATATATTCTGGGTATTAATTCTCTGTTGGAAGCATGGCTGGCAAAGATTTTTCTCCCATTCTGTAGGTTCTGTCTTCATGCTCTTGTTTCCCCTGTTGTGCAGAAGTTTAACTTGATGCCATCCTATGTAGTAGTTCTTGATATTATTCCTTGAATCTTAAGAGTCCTGTTGAGGAAGCTATTGTCTACACCTATATACAATGGAGTGTTGACCATATGTTCTTTTCTGGCAGTTGTGAAGTGTCTGGTCTAATTCCCAGGTCTTTGGTCCACTTTGAGTTGACATTTGTGTAGGGCAAGTGATAGAGATCTAGTTTATTCTTCTACATATGGATATCCAGTTTCCCCTGAACCATTTTTTTAAAAGGCTGTCTTTTCCCCATACAAGTTTTCAGTGCCTTTTTCAAGAACCAGTGACTGTATCTGTGTAAGTTTTTCTGTGTGTCTTCTATTCTGCTGGTCTACATGTTTTTATGCCACTATCTTGCTGGTTTTGTTGCTATATCTCTGTAGTATAATTTCAAATCAGGTATTGTGATGCTTCCAGCATTCCTCTTTTTGCTTAGAATTGCTTTGGGTAGTCTGGGCATTTTAATCTTCCATATGAATGTTAGGACTTCTTTCCACTTAATTCTGTGAAAAACTGTCACTGACATTTTGATGGGGATTGCACCAAATCTGTAGTTTTCCCACAAGGGGGGATAAAAACTACCTCTACAAGAATGTTGATACTAGCATTACTCATAATATCCCCAAAGTGGAAATAGTGTAATCTGTGTCAACGAAAGAATGGATAGATAAATTGTGATGTATAATGCAATAGAACACACCTCAGCAATAAAAATGTGACATATTTATACCTGCACTCATGTGGATGAACTTCAGACTGTGACGTTCAGAAGAGAATTTGAGGAGATGTTGGAAATGTTCTGCATTTCAACTAAAGTGTTTACAGCAGTATATATATTTATAAAAATTTATCACAATTTATATTCAAAATCAGTGCCATGTAAGTTTTACTCCCTACCAAAAAACCCTCGGGGAACTCTAAGAAGCTATCAAAATTCTTTTATTATGCAGGAGAGATTTTTAAAATCAAATATTTAGTGGTATAGAGTAAGTGGTGCATTTGCTAGAACTTGGAAGTGATTCTCCTGTACTTAGTTCCTAATAGCGTGGTAGTTATTTTAAGTGAGGATTCCATACATGTGAAATGACAAGCCTGTTCACAAGAAAGAAGTAAAAAGTCTATTCTGACACGGCCATTCACCACTGTGTGGAGGCTCTGTAAATCCTTGTACCTATTTTTAGCTCATGGGTAACTTTAAAGCCTGGATTTTACACTCTGAGAATACTTGACTCTAGAACTAAATTTAGTAGTAGTTACTAAATTAACAGTAATAATCACTCAGAATTCATTTTGGTCACACCCAGCTTATGAAACATGGCTAGCCCTTTTGAGGAGCTTCTTACCCTTCTCCACTGACTTCCACCTAAAGAAAGTATACACGGGCTTTGTACCTCCAATGTCTGTTCTGTTACAAAAAAAATTAAGAGAATTCTTTGGCATATAGAAGAAAAAAAAAAACATTGTACAGAAAAACAACCTAACTAAAATTTCATTAGGCCTCCCTGATTTATTTCAGGGGCTCAGATTGCGTAAGTCTTTCTTTAACTATATATGTATTCATCTTCAATTCATATTTTACTTGTACCCAGCCATTGCTGAGTTTAAATTCACCTGCCCATACCAAGAAATTTCAAGCAGATCAAAGTAATGTCCTTACCTTCCAGAGAGATTGAAAAGCAAGGACTAAGAACAGCACTGGATATAAATGCTGAGTTTCTTTCATCTTTCTTTTCCTTTTCTATTATTCTTATACTTAACTGTAAGACAATGTGATCACCACCTAACAGCTTATGTAGACTCTTCAAGGGCCCATAAGGACCCATCTTTCCAAAGGGAAAAAATTTTGACAATGTTCTAGTTTAAAAGATGGGAATAGGAGAAATAGAAGGATCAAATGTGCACAATATGAAGAGGAATGTATTCTCCTCTAATGAAACACTTATGACCAAAAAAAAAAAAAAAGAGATGTAGTTTAATAAAACTGCTTCAACAGAGCCTGAGTTTAGCTGGCCAACAATCAAGATTATGACTTTTTAGCATAAGTATTGATCTCATTAGCTACATCTTCATTCTATGACTTATAATTAAAGTAATCACGTTATATGCCATCCAAAAAATACACACCCAAGCTTTTGTCTTAGCCAATCCTGTAAAATTCATTCCATACCAAAGCTTTCCACTAATTACTCAAAGCAGCAAAAATAACATTTTTGCTTTTCATAATCTTTTCTCTTTTTTTCAACAATAGGTATTAATAGGTGATAACTCAGAGCAAACTACAATAGAGTAAAAATTATGAAATTATCATGAAATTCTTTCATTCAATAGAATTTGCATTCTGTACCTTACTATGTGGCAGGCATTGTACTTGCTGCTGAGATATGGTAGAAAAGGAAATGGGTAAGAATTCTGCTCTCATGGAGCTTGTACACTAATGCAGGGATGTAGATATGAAGCAAGATTAGTACATATGACATGATAGATGGTGATAAGTTTATAAGGAGAAAAATTAAAAAATTCCTAGGCAATGGCAAATATACCTAATCCAATGTTGAGTAATTAAGGAATTACTGTGTTCCCACCATCTCCCGGGCCTTGTCTAAGAAGAGAATCTTGCCCTTAACTCATAATCTTGGATCCTGCCAGTTCTGGACTTCTGCTCAACTACCTTTCACCCACCACAACACAGGAGAAGGGAGTTTCTGACATGTCTATGACATAATCTGATATGTTATCTGAGTTCTTATGGATTTCTTATATGCAAAATTATATTCCATATTTTTGATTTGTCTACCTTCATGAGGTTGGTTGGACTGGGTGTTTCTTGCTAGCACCAACGGAAACCCAGTAGAAATGTGAGAAGTCAGTCTATGTAAGAAAGGGCATAGATTTTTGGTTTAAATCTAAGCTCTCAGCGACTGTGTGACCTTGAATAAGATTCTGAACATCTTGATGCTTCAGTCTTTTCAGTCAGGGCATGGGGATGATAATTAGTACATATCTCAGAGAGCTATTGTGTTAATGTCTTTAAAGAACACTTCTTGTAAATTATATACAAAGAACAGTGACTGCAAATTGTTTATTAAATGATACAAAGAAGGTTGCTTTGGGCATGTGTACACCGGGTTTTCAGAGTTAGAACAGGTTGAAGATTACACCCAACACCACACCCACTCTTCATATAGTTCAGGTAAATCCTACTTTGTGAAATGCCTTGGAGCTATACTAGCTGTAATGCAATTTGCTCTGAGATTTAAAGAGATGATAAACACCATGTCTACTGACTTGTGGTTTTGAAAATTGAATTCCTATAAATCAGAAAGGCCTTGTCTGTTGCTTAGTCTATATTGCCATTTTCCCTCCACTGTCCTCCATGAGGACAAGGATTTTGGTTTTGTTTTATATCCCCTGTGCAATAATATTTGGTACATGGTAAGCATTCAATATATTGGATAAATGAATGAATAAAAGAAGGGCTAAATAAGTGAATGAAGAAGTGAAAAAATGCAAACTAAAAAGAAGTCAGAGGAGCTGGGTTATTTCTGGCTTGTTACCAGTAGGGCTCTATTGCTTTTCTATAAAATGTATTCATTTTTAGAATTTTTTTGAGTGCTAGTGCATATAGGTGATCTGCTAGGCTGTGAGCCCTCAAGAAGCTAAGTTTGGTAGTAAGAATATGAAAAGAACATAAATTGTATAAATTAGAAAGGTGTACATTCTCTGAAAAGAAAAATGAGAGAACTGGAGGGATCAGAAAGGGGTTTTTCCACGACCTTTTACCTTTTATGAACACTCAGGCTGATTATTTTGATCCCCCCATGAAGTCATCTTAAATTATTCTTTTGAAAATTAAGATATCGGTCCAGTTCCCAGCTGTATAAAAATCTTGGCAGAAAATAGAGAGTTCTAGTGAAACAAGGCACCCTTGTATATAAAAGCAAACTAACAGTGAAAGAGGACAGTTATTTTCTGCAGAAACTTCATGAGATTTTTTTAAAGTCTAATTATTTTTCAGTTGATTCTAATGTATTTACCCTTCCAGTGTCACTTCTCAGAGGTATTTATGCCATTTAATTTGTAGACATACACAAGATTGTGTGGCATGTACATGGTGAGAATTTGTTTCTCTGACAATGATTACTTATCTTTGTACAGAATAACATCACAAATGCATTAAATCCAGATATCCAAGAGAAATTGCAGCTATAAATTTCATTTGCCAGAAAAAAAAGCAGCATTTCTTTACTTTTTACCTTTTTTTTAGATTTAATCTTTATGGTAGTGAAGAGAAGATTGTCTAGTGTTTTTAAAAGCAACTACACTAAAAGTCATTTATGATCATAATGATACCAGCACTGGGAATAAAATTTTTATTTTAAAAAGCTTAAAAGTGCTCAGTTTGTACATAAAAGGAAGGAACAGAAAAATCAAGATGAGGAAATTATAACTTCTTTATAATTAAATCTTCTAGTTTGTTTGTTAAAACATCTTCAGTTGTGTTTTGAGGTGAATACAGTGTATTCACCTCATATGGGGTGATCATCCCCATACATATGGGGATTATCATCACTGTTCCAAGAGAATTGTTGGAGCAAGTTCTAGACTATCTAGAGACAAACTCTGATGGAAGATTGGGCATGTGTCTAGCCAACACCATACAGCGTGTATCCTACATTCCCTCTCAGCCATCTCAGTCTTCTTTTGAAGACTTGTCCACAAAACCACACATTGTTTCAGTTGGAAGTGTTTTTGTCCCCCTCTTTAACATTTCTGCTGTAAATGGCAGCACTTTTCTGTGTACTAGACTTTCCTGTCTTCCCATTGCCTTTTCGTTCTCAGCAGCTATCTCAAAGATCTCCTAGTCTGAAAGGGGAAGCCCTATTGCAATCAGCTCTTGAAACAATGAGGGACTGAAATAATATCCACTGCCAGGAAGAACAGCCTCTGGCAGAATGCTTTAATCAGGCAATTCTAAACCCTTGGCATAAGGTAGGATCTCAAACATTTTTTTTACCTTGCAAGTGTTACCAAGACACTTCAGTGTTCCCCTTGGCCATTTGCTCCCATCTAGAAACACAGTAGCAGGATTTGGAGAATCTGAGTACCATCTTTAACTCTGCTGTTAAGAATTCCTTAGTCATCTTGAGCCTCAATTTCCTAATCTGTGAAATAGCAATAGTAACAAAGGACTTTCCTATTTTATAGTGTTTTCATTAAGGAACAGATGAGATAATGTGCTTAAGCATAATTGTAAACTCTAAAGCATTCTGGAAATGTAATCTGTTAATATTGTTATTAGCCATAGATTGAGATACATATGGGCATTTTCATTTCAGCTCTCTTATGTGACAAACCCTCACTTCAGGCATGAAGATTGGCTCCGATGATGTAGAAACATATTGCTGAGTGTCAGCAACACCTCCATGCCACTTGGCATGCCTTCATTCACAAAGTGAAGGAGGATAACAACAAATTTCAGGGATTTCACACAAGTATTTCTACTAATGTCACTTTACTTCCTGAGAGAAGACAGATATTCTATAATTCTACTCAATGATATTTTAAATGTTTTAAAAGACTGACTTTAGGACTAGAACTTAGCAAACATGTCAATGGTCCAGAAGGTATAATATAATGGTTAAAGATTTTAGCTCTGAAGTCAACCCAATGTTCTAACACAGTACCATTTTATGCTACAGAAGCCAATTAATCTTTAATATCCATGATTTAACATATTGGAAGTTTCTCTCTTATGTAAAAGCTGATGCAGGTCAACAATGGTTCTCTTCCATTTCATGTCTCAGGAATCTAGACTCCTTCTACCTTGAGGCATTGCTGTCTCAACTTATGGCTTCCATAATTGCCAAGCCAAGAGGGAAAGTTGGTAGCAAGTTGGCACATCAGCTCTTGAGTGCCTTGATCTAGAGTTTCACCCATCATTCCCATCCATGTTTAATTGGTGAGAAGAGTCATGTGGCTTTGTCCAGCCACCAGATTCTGGGTGGTGTGGTCTTTTCATGATGCTAGGAAGGAGAGGAGTAGCAATAAAGACAACCATTAGTCATCCCTACCATACCTGGCTCCACTCCATCCTTAGCCAAGTGAGTTTTGGCACATTAGGTGTCTTTGCATGTAAAACAAAAGTAGTAATAGTTTCTACCCTGTGTGGCTCTTGTACAGATCAAATGAGATAATGTACACAAAACACTTTGCATAATTCCTGACATGGAATAAGTGCATAATAAATATTAAGTAGTAGTATTGTTACTAATCAAGCAATTGCCCTCATACTTAACTGATGAAGGCATGAAGATACTCCATAGCTGTTATGGTTTAGATCTGAAGTGTCCCCCAAAAGTTCATGTGTGAGACAATGCAAAAATTTTCAGAGGTGAAATTATTATATTATGAGAACTTTAATGTAATCAATGGATTAATCCACTGGTGTAGATTACCCAGGTGGTAAGAGTAGGCAGGTGGAATGTGGCTGAAGAAAGTAGGTCACTGGGGGTGAACCTTTGGGGTTTATATTTTGTCCCTGGTGAGTGGAACTCTCTCTCTTTCTCTGCTTCCTGGTTGCCGTGTCCTGAGCTGCTTGTTTCTGCCATGATGTTCTGCTTAACATTGGGCCCACACCTATGGAGTTGGCTGACCATGGACTGAACCTCTGAACCCATGAGCCAAAATAAAGTTTTCCTCCTCTGTTCTTGTCAGGTCTTTTGGTCACCAGGATGAAAAAGCTGACTAAAGCAATAGTTGACCTCTAAATTATTTGGAAGTCTTTCAGCACCAGAACCAGTGTCATCTCCAAGAGACTTTGAGTCTTTTCCAAAAACTACTGAAACATGCATCTTATAACTTCTAGATGAAAATCTCTTGCTATGAAACCAACACTTTCCTGATTTAAATTTAGTTTATCCAAAATTTCAAAGATGAAAGTGCATTTACATGGTAAGATGTCAACTCTTGAAAGAGTTTGTCATTTTTTACATCCATTGAGCAACACTGGGGTGTGATTTTTTTTCAGGTGCCTGCTTCAAAAGACTATAAATCATTCTCTAGGAAGTCAATTGCCAGAAAGATTAAAGCAGATGTATCCAACAGGGAGGAAAATTCTTATGAGTCCTGGCCTTCAATGAAAAGGGAGGGGAGACCAATTGATATTGATTACCTGTTCTGCCCTGAGTGCTTAACATGTCACCTCATTTAATCCTCACAACAAATTTATGAGATCAATACTGTCCCTCAGTTTCCAGATGAGAAAACTGAGTCTCAGAAGAGCTGAGTACCTGGCCCAAGATCTCAAAAGTCAGCACTTGAATTTGAACCACAGCTTGAGAGAAGGAGGAAAAATAATAGAAAGAATATACACTTTGAAGAAAAAAAAGCTGAGTTTGAATCCTGGCTTTGACAGTTACTAACATGATACCTAGATTAGGTTACTTAATCTAATTGATCCATCTGTAAAATGAAGGTGATGATAATAATGGCAACAATAGCAGCTTATGTAGTGCTTATTGGTAGGGATGTTTATTTTTAAGCCCTTACATAGAACTTACTGTGCCATATTCTTTTGATGTACTTTGTATATATGAACTCACTTAACCCACACACTCATCGATTAAGGTAGAGAACATTATCATCCTTATTTTACAGCAAAGCAATGTTACACAGCTGGTAAGCAGAGTGTGAATTCAGACTCAAGCACTTGCACTGCAGAGCCCATGTCCTTGACAACTGTCCTCCACACAATTTGAGATTACTCTGCAGAACAAAAAAGAGAACACAGAAAGAGCAGGAACTGCCCAGACAAGGACTTCAGGAAATGTACACTGTTACTAGTTTCCACTCTACGTACAGAAGAGAGAGTTCCAAGGTGGTGTCATCCCTCTAAGGAGGGGGGATCTAACCTAGGACCACTGAGCACTGGCTCAACTCTTCACTCCTTTATCCATCAAAAATTCTTCTCCTTCATATTGTCTTGGATTCTGTCCTTATATGGTACAGGTATTTGTAATTTCTATGATCTTAAGGAAATCAAATATGGGATGAGTTTGCCCAATCTCTATTTGTCTACTGTGGGTAGGTTGTCTGCCCACTGGGGAGGCAATGGGTGATGAAATGCAAAGAGATGAAAGAGTCAAATTGTGGCACTTGAGAAGACCATCCATCACATCATGGGTTAGCAGGATAGAGTAATTGCTTAGAGATTTTATCATCTATTTGGTTTTTCACTAATGGAGAGCTTAACTCTAATCCTCTTAAATTGATTAGCTGTTGTTCCTGTCATTAGACCAAATTGTTAAGAATAGTTCCTTATTTCCTCTCAGTTCATTTTATCACAAAAGTCTGAGAGACGAAAAGAAGTCCTACATTTACAGAAGCATCAAATGGGAGAGGCCTGGAATCTTTAGATTAGATATGGTGTCTAGTGAATTTGGAGGAAACAGTGAAAGAGAACCACCTCCTACTTGAGCAGAAAGATGATTAACTACTTTGACTACAGAGAGTAGACGTTGTGAGTTACTATGGAAATATTTTTCAAACCTCCAGGCAAAAGCACAGACTCCATGAAGACAAATAACTCTCAGAGTGCTTTTGTTAGGTGAATCCATAAGAGAGCTACAACTTATGACCTCTCTCTAATGGCCTTCTGTTAATCTTTCTTTCCAACAAACACTGAATTAAAAAAAAAAAAAAGTAAAAGGCAAGGTTAAGTGAGAAAGTGGTCTTTTATGATAGCTATGTGTTGTTACATCTTTAACAGATTCTCACCCTTTACTTCAGAGCTAAAAAATACACAGCTCATACACACACACACACACACACACACACATACACACACACACACACACAGAGTCACTTTAGCACTATTGTAAGTCATGTG
>PVHX01012085.1:0-47775 GCA_004024805.1 Geosciurus inauris | reverse complement strand
GAAGAAATCACCTTGATGCTATCTTCTAACCCCTATCTAATCTGCTCCCAAATCTTGTTGACTTCAAAGCAAAGACATCCCTCTTCAATGCCTTGCGGTTGTCACCAATTCTGGCCTGTATCACCCACCAGCTTCTTACCTGGCTCCTCATGCTTCTTCCCTGCCTTTGAACATCCCTCTGATGTTTGAGACGTAAATCTCATCTTGTCACTGCCCCATTGAGTACCCTTCAGTGGTACACAGCTGCTCTAAGTATAATGTCTAAATTCACCAAGACCTTACAGGGCCCTGCATGCTCTGGCTCTTCTTAAATGGACATTCCCATGTGCCCTTTCTAGCTACCCATTCTCAAGTGTCATGTGCTCTCAGGCACTTCTCCAGTGAGCCCTGTCTCTTCCTGCCCAATGCCTTCACATGCTTGTGACTCACCCTGGTTGCACCTTGCAGACCCCTGATCATCCTGATGTTCTTGGCTTAAATATATTTTCACAAAATTCCATCCCACCTTCCCTTCCCTCCCCTTCTCTCCTCTTCATCCATTGAAGGCCTAACTATATAAGTAACTAACAGCAGCAACATAGCACTTTTGTTTCTTGTTTGGTTGAATCCAAGGATACAAAACCTGCAGATGTGGAGGACTTGACTCTATTTTCTATAACCAAGAGGATATTTGCCACTAAATTAATACAAAGAAGAGAGAAAGAAAAAATGTGGGAGTACATATAAGACAGTGATTAATTCTCTATAGTGGATCAAAGAAATCTCCATTGATTTAAAGTGCACTTTTAAGAATAAGCAGAATTAAGAGATGCAAAATAGAAAGTCCTGCCCATTGAAAAATAAACACTAGGTCAAAGGCTGGAACCACTGAACAATAGAGAGAAGTCTAATGGAGTCCAAGTCTAAGGGACAATGGCAGACATAGAAACAGGTGGGAGGGATTCAAATATGAATGCCACACCAAAAGTTGGGGCAGGCATATAGGTGAAAGGCAGGCTTCAGTGTCTTGACAAGGGAGAATGTCACTGCCACACAGGGTTTTATCAGTACCTTATGGGTGAAAATAGGACAGGTGAAAAATTTGAACTTGGACTAGACTGATGGTAAGGAAATGAAAATAGGAAATCAATTTAAAAGATAGGGCAAAAAGTGAGTTTGCTATCCACAATGGAATCAAATACAACTTTTTTATTATTTTACTTTTTACAATAAAGAATCTTCACATTTTCTATTTCACTGAGACCCCTCATTCAATTATTCTGATCCTGGGTAACAGGTACCCTAGGGAACTGATAATACAAAAAAATAGACTATTTATAATATTTCAAACACAAAAACTTAACTTTTTAAGACTATGCAGGGTAACATTGCTTTACGCCTAAAGGCAAAATAAATTTTGCTTGAAAATGACATGTTTTGATGTGTAAAAATGATCAAATCAACTCATTACTTAACAATTAATTTCAAATTTTTGTTGATCTGACATTTAAAACATTGAGGACCTGGGGGCAAGAAGGTTGTTCTGTGGGATATAAAATATCACCCTGCACATAGCAGTGGCTCAATAAAATTATATCAACTGAGGAAATGAAATAGGTTTTCATTTTAAGTCTGTATTCTTGACCATTTGAAATATATTACAAACTTCCCTTCAAAAAAATTTTATTTTAAACATTGATTATATAATAGAGAAAAGGAGGCTGGCTCACATTAAAGTTGGGGTGGAAGGATGGGCTTCCAAAATCCTGCTCTCTCTGCCACCTTTGACCACACAGAAGCTTCTCAGGTATGTGGATTCTGAAGCCTTCATATATAGTTTTAAAATTACTGCCTTAAACAATACCACCCTGGATCTCTACTTTCATCTGATTCCTGCATCCATTTTAACCTCAGCCATTTGGTTGAACAAAATAATTTTCATTATGTAGATAGTAGTAATAGGAACAGGGAAAGGTACTGTGTTAGATTGCTTCAGCTCCCTCCACCACTGACTGAAAGTCCAAGTTCAAGGTGTCCACAGGGTTAAACACAAGTTTAATATGAGTTTGTCGAGGATTACAATTGTTCACTTTTCCTCTGTGAACAATTCATCATTTGAAACAACTTTGTGCAGCATTTCTGGGAATTGAGAGTAAGTGACAGAAAAAGATTGGTTGATTGTTTCAGTTGCAGGGGAGAGAGACCTAACCCAAACTGGTTTAGGTACCGTGGGGGATTCATTGTCTGGCATCACGGAAAGGCTGGATGGCTGCTGGAGTTTATTTATTTCTTGCCGTTTCCTTTCTGCTTTACTTTGGGTGTCAGTTTTACTCTGGCAGATGGATACTTTTGATCCTTTCCTTGCAATGGTTGTTACCACACTTCCTTGGTATGCTGCAGGTTGAATATCTCTAATTGGAAAATCCAAAATCCAAACTGCTCCAAACTCTGAAATGTTTTGAGTATCAACATTACACTACAAGAGGAAAATTCTATACCTGACTTAGTTGTCGGTCAAAAGGAGCACCATAAATATTGTATGAATTACCTTTAGTGTATATATGAAACATAAGTGAATTTCATGTTTAGACTTGAGTCCCATTCCCAAGATCATGTTAGGTATAGGAAAATATTCCTAAATCCAAAACACTTCTGGTATCAAGCATTTTGGGTTGGGGATATTTTACCTGTATTAAAAAGTTTCAAAAGAAGAGTTCTAAGTGACCTAGGGCTGCTCATCCTCCTAGGACATGATGGAGGGTTTCTATGCCAGCCACTCACCAGTGCCACACACCTAACATTGTCTGTAAGGCTGGATCTCTGAACAATGGGGTTTCATTATGGAAAGAGGAAATGGTCTGATGAGACAAAACAATCGATGTCTACTACATATACCATGCTCTACAGCATCAAAGGGGCAGAATACTACCATGTATTTGGAGGCCCTAGATCAACACCGTGTATGGAAAGAAAACATTTCTCTTCTCATCTATCCTTAGGTTCGTGGCTAAGAACCTTATCACAAGACACAGGTTCACAAGGAAAAACACATGCATTTATGTCATGTCAATTTTACACAACACCAGAGACTTCAGAAACAAAGACCCAAAGGAAAAGGCAAACTTGTATATTTTAATGCTAAGTTTGATGAAGAGTGAACAGACATACAGAAGTAGGATTGGACCAATGGGGGTATCATCTAATGGTAACAAACTGGGAGGAACTTAGCAAGGCTTATTTTTTCAGATTCTTCTGGGCGTCTCTGCCTCAAAAGATAAGAATGCTCCTTTCCTCTGGGTATATGGAGGGCAGCTCTCAAATGAAGATATTATGACCTACTTAAGAAGAAAGAGAATTATTTTATGGCCTGCTTCAGTGGGGACAGGCAAGTGAAAGATCAGAATGACTCTCCTGCTTCTACTGTTTTCTCAAATGCCAAGGTGCTGTGTTGTGGGGTATCCCAATCCTGAACCCCTTCAACACCTCTCACAGACTCCTCCAGGTATTCATTGTCTTTCTTGTCTTATCACAACCCAAAGTATCTTTTCAAGCACCCTCTGCTTATAATTTGAAGAAAATAGCCTTCTCTCTCTTGGCCCTTCCTCCTTCCTTTCCTTGTGGATCTGAGGATTGGTTAACTGAACGTTCATATTCTTCCTTTAATGGAGTTTGAGATGACTTCTTTCATTCTAGAAATAGAAGCATATTTGTGTGGAAAAGAATATAGTTGAAATACTCCTGCTTCTGATTTTACCTTGCTTCATAATGTCTGTAGAAGAAGGGGGAAATGAACAGAACCAATATTTTATTTAAGAAATTTCAAATTTCACTTAACAAACTTAAACAAAGCAAAACAAATAGTCATGCAAATTCCAGAAATCTAACCCAGCTTGACAAACCCTGTTTCATTAAGATTTTATTCTCTACATAAATTTAAAATGATCTGTTAAAAGACCCAAACAGATGAATATGGCTAATTGTTTAATAGTTGATCTTACATTTCATATAATCACTCTTACATATTTATTTTACGATAACAAAATAGGAGTTGACAGCTGTGGACTTGGGCAAGTGTATCTAAGGGCAGATAATTGAAAACATATTAAAAGAGATATCTTGATAATTCTTTGGAAATCAAAGTCAGTAAAATATGAAATTACACTGCCCTGAGAATGTTCAAATTATGTTTTTATGGATTATAAATTATAAGATCTTTGTAAATGCTCTGGAGAATTTTAGAATTTGTATTGGAAGCCATTCTAGAGAATTCCATAAAACACTTTAAAGGTAGGAATGTTCATGGGTCACTAAGGACTTCTGTAAGGCACCATAAAAGTGCAATTTTCATAAAGTACCATGTTAATACATTTCCAGTTTATTTATCTTTGTGCTTTCCTCCAGCTTTTACCTAGCAATCATTTCATCTTTTACTTTTTATGTTACTTTTTTTAGGATCATCCAAATATAAATCTGTACATTTATTATATTTCATGTACCCTTTTGAGGACCCTGTTATCCAAAAGTAATATTTGAAATGGCTCCAAGAAACGTTTCTGTGAGCCTATCAGCCAACACTGCTATGCATCGGGAGCAGATTAAAATAGACACTTTAAAACATTTCTAAACAATCACAAATTTCACAAGAGCTTCTGTAGTTTTGGAAATATTATTCAGCAATCATTGCATTCATAGTTTTCCCTTGTTCTTTCTGTATGTACTGTTGTTTGGTTGGTAAAAGCACAGTTTCTCTTGTGTTATTAGACCTATAAACTATCTTCAAAATAACCCTCAAGCTTTTTTTTTTAATGTGGCAAATCAAATTAAACAGATTCAATTACTAGGAGAACTGTTCTTTCAGCAGGAGATGAGATAAGATGGTATAGGAGTTTGCTGAGGTTACCATAACAAAGCACCATAGACATAGCGCTTTAACAGGAATGTATCGTCTCAGTTCAGGAGGCTAGGAGGGCAATTCAAGTGTTGCCAGGGTTAGTTCCTTCTGAAGGAGGTGAAGGATGGATCTGATCCAGGCCTCTTTATAAGTAGGCTTTCAGATACATGACCATTATGTTAACTTTACATCACTGTAACAAATAGCTGAGGTAATCAACTTATAAAGAAGAAAGGTTTATTATGGCTCACAGTTTTGAAGGTTCCCATCCATGATCAATTGGTCCTGATGCTTTGGGGCCTGTGATAAGGCAGCACATCATGGCAAGAGTGCATGGTGGAGCAAAACTGTTCACCTCATGAACAGGAAGCAAATGAGAGAGAGAAAGGGACCTGAGTCCTACAACTTCCTTCCATGGCACAACTCCAATGACCTAGGTATGAGGCCCCACCTCCTGAAGGTTCCACTGTCTCCCAATAACACCACTCTTGAGACCAAGCCTTTAACACATGGGACCTTGGAAAGCATTCTGAATCCAAGCTATAGCAGCCATCCTCTCATTCTCTCTTCACATCATCTTCTGTTTCTGTGTCCAAATTTCCCCTTCTTATAAAGATGACAATTATCAGATGAAGACCCATTCTAACGACTTCACCTTAGCTTGATTACCTCTGTAAAGATCCTAGCTTCAAATACAGTCATCTACTGAGAATTTGGGAAGTAGTCAGTTCAACCCATGACAGACATGAGGCCTGGCTGTCTGACCACACAGGCCAATTCTAGCCAAGGAGATTATTACCCATTCTCAAGGATAGTATGAAGAGTATACACCCTGAAGTTGGAGAACTGGGTTAGAATATTACTTTTGGCACTTGTTATGGGTCTAACTGGGGCTAACACTTAACCTCACATAATCTCAGTTGCCACATTTGTAAAACAAGGGTATAAAAATCATCTGAGCCTTGAATTGTATAATTCATGACAGTGTTTAGTAACAAAAATAGATGTCCACTCAGATGTGGTATTTCTTCTCATTATTATCATTAATTGTCTATGTCATTGTTCATTATAACTTCTCCAGGATAACAACATTTTTTAACTTATGCAACAACAACATAAAATTCTCTCGATCTATTCCAGCACTGCTATCCTTGGTATCTATGAAGGGTTTGTTGCAGGACCTTCCTGCACACCAAAATCTGCAGATGCTCAGTCCCTCATGTAGAACAACATAATATTTGCACAGAACTTACACACATTGTCCCATATACTTTAAATAATCTCTAGGTAACTTACATAATACAATGAAAATGCTTTGTAAATATTTGTTATACTGTGCTGTTGAGGGCTTTAATGACAAGAAAAAGTGTGTATGTGTTTGGAATGATGGAATCTTTTTTTTTCCAAATGTTTTTAAATCTGTAGTTAATCCCTTGTGAATACAAAGGGTCAACTGTATTTATAGCTCTGATGTACCTCAAGAAACTTAGAATGAAAGGCACTAATACCATATCTGAAATTTGATTATAATTAGAAAATTAGTGGCAGATTGATTCCTATTCTAAGGAGTACATATAAAAAAAATTCTAATTCCATTTATGCCTTAAATTATTTTGCACACACACAACTGGACTAGAAATGCTAGTCCAGATCCTAAGACCATTTATCTTTGTCTATTTCTTATGTAAAGGAGAGAGAATTAATATGAATATGAATGTGAATATGAATATGAATATTGCCTGACTTGAGGCTAAGATTTTATAATTTTGAGAACAAAGCTCTCCCTCCACAGGTCACTGTTGCCTGCCTTCTCTGGTAGAGCAGAGAAGGAGGTAGGTGCTCGGGATCAGATCTGGCTTCATTTGAACTAAGTTTTTTATAGGTGAACTCTTATGAAAATGTAAAATTGCTAAAGGGAAAAAATTAGGTATTTGGTCATGATCTTCTTCATTCAAATATTAGGTTGAACAAGAGTGAAACTGACAGTATTTAATCTTATTTGACACATAAAAATAATGGATTTATATCATTCAACTTAATAGTTGGATTCTAAGAGAAAGAAAGGTTATGAGCTTCACCTTGAGATTGGTGATAGTGGGGTCACTTCTGCTGGTAGCAAAGGATCAAAGATGGTTTCATCTTCCCCTCTCCCTGCTGCACATTGAAGGGGGAAACAGTCACATGATCTTTTGCTTCTGTGTTAGAGCCTTTTGCAAATGGAGACATGAAATGCTATAAAAAGCATTTCCATGATTAGGACCAACTAAAGAACAAGTGCAGCTGGAATTAACAAAAATAAAATTGTACATACACAGAGACACATACACACATGCACACCCACACTCTCTGTCTCTTATAAGTTTAGAATGTCTTTTCAAAAGTAACTTAAGCTATGCGTAGCAGCTTAAGTAAGCCTCATTGCCTATCCAGGAAAAGCTTCTGCAGGTGTCTAGGAATATGTGACCTGTGGATACTTAGAGCTCATAATCAACTGTACATCTTACAACAAACTAGGTGTGGCCTTACTAGCAAATGCCCTGATAGGTCTCCTGCTCCTAGGTCATTCAGCAATGGTAGAGACAAGCGTAGTGTGGTTGTTGTCCATAGGATACCTTGTTCTTTGGGCTCTTTTCCTGTTTCCAGCTGGTTTCCACCCTAGGATTTGGACCTAAATATCAACCTAGAGCTGTGTGGGAGGGGCAGGAGAGGACACTGGGGCTTACTTACTGAGCTGTCTGTAACTGGAAGTTTGCTATGTACAGGAATGATCACATCAGAAATCTAAAAATCCCCATCTCAAAGTGCTCATGTCTGTAGGAATGCAGGAAGTGAAGGAAAAGAGCAAGTGGGCTTTTTAAATAACCCCCAGTTACACATCTCCAGCATAGCATAGGGGAATGTTGCCTTGCAGGATAACCTGGAGTCATATAGGACGCCATTTCTAGCACTTGAGGCTACAAATACCTGGGAAACTTTGCTACAGGGCCTCTAGTGAGTCCACCAGTGGAAGAGGTAGCTTTGTGGGCAAGCGACCTGTGCCCTTCCATCAAATTATATGCTTAGAAGGGCCCTGTGCCTGGTTTAATGCTCTGCTCTCTCCATCCAGTGATTCTTCGTTTTTGGACCCCACATTCTGAGTTTCCATTGGGACCTCAGAATTATTGACGATGCTGACAAACACGATTTCTGGGGAGGCCTGGAGACAGAATAAGTGTGTGTTGATTGAGGAATTGAAATGAATCTCAAAGAAAGGCATGTGGGGAAGGGAAGTCTGTGGATAGCAGTGTTTTGGAAAAGCCTCACAGAAGAGCAAGTGAGGAAAGGAAGTGCGCATCAGTAGCACACCCGCCAAGCCCACCAGAGTAGACTGCTTGCAGTTGGACCCTTTGAGCCTGCTTGGATTCTGCTTTCTCAAAGAAGAAGTTTGCCCTGGTTGCCCTTGGCTTCTAGCAGACACCTTTCCTCTGCCTTGTTGCTTCTACCTGCCACTCTTGCTCAACATAAGGCAGATGTTTGAAGCAAGGAGGTGAAAAAGAGATTCTCGCCCTTCTGATTTACAGTGCAATAGTACCCCTTCATCCTCACTGGATATGTTGCTATACCCACACTGCATGCCTAAAACCAAAGACAGTAACAAATACTTACATACTATGCTTTCTCCTATATGCTTTGCCACATTGCCACATAGTAACAGAGTTAATCTGTCTGTCCTTCCATGTGTCGTGCCCTTGTGCCTATTCTGCATCTCTGATGTTGTGCTTTTAGGCCATTATTAAATAAAATAAGAGTTACTTGAACACAAGCACTGCTATACTAGGATACCTAAAATGCCTACTAGGGGGCAAATGGAAAGGTAACATATACAGTGTGGATACACTGGACAAAGGGATGATTCACATCCTGGGAAAGATATAACTGGAAGGTGTGAGATTTCATCATGTTACTTAGAAGGCCACACAATTTTAAAGTTACCAATTGTTTATTTCTGGAATTTTCCATTTGATATTTTTGGGCCATGGCTGACCATAGATTACTGAAACTACAGAAAATAAAATTGTGGATAAGGGATGACTTTCTAAATGACTGTTTACCCAAGCTCCATTTTTCCTTAGACTTTTAGTCTTCCAGAGAAAAATGAAGACAGTAAGAGATTAAAGATTTATGATCCATACTGATGAAGACCTCTCTATTCATCCTCATAAAAGTAAACATGTAGTAAGAAATTGATGAAATGACTGTTATGATATAATTAATTCTCTTAGAGTAGTGATTCAAATGAATATTAATAAAATATCAGAGACACTTTTTTTCTCTTCATAGGTAGGTCATGTGCCTCTACCAAAAAAAAGCATGGTACTTGATTTAGCATATGACCTTTTTATTTGAAAACTAAATAAATATTGAAAATATCACAAATATTTTTTATTTCACAAAATTAAAATTAATAATTAAGTTTTTGAATTAGCCATTGGGAAATGTGAAAAAAATCCCTTTTAAGCAACTCTACAAAGAAAAAAATATTTAGTTGTAGAATAGAAAATAATAATCATAAAAACACAATATATGGCTAAATTTATAATTTTTAATGCTTACATATGTAAACCACTTAAAGAAAAATAAATGCATTGAGTGCCCAATTCAAGAAGTAGGAAAGTGACCACAAGTAAGCCTAAGAAAACAGTAGGAAAGCAGAAACAAATTAATAAAAACAGAAAATAGAATTAGAAAATAAACCCAAAAGTAGTATCTTTAAAAATCAAATAAATAAGAAAAGGTAAATAATTTACTGGTTTGTTCAAGGAAAAAAAGAAGGAAGTTTAAGTCACAAGATTAAAATCAAAGAAGGAAAGCCAGGCATGGTGGCATGTACTGCTTGTCCCCTGTACTCAGGTAGATGAGGCCAGGTGATCACTTGAGCCTAGGAGTTTGGGGCCAGTGTGGGCAACACAGCAAGATCCCTTTAAAAGAGAGTGATGGTTAGGAGGAGAAATAATGCATACAGATAAATAAATAAATACCCAAAGAGTATTTTTTATGACTCTGAATAAACTTAAAAGCCAAGACAAATTTCCTAGGAAAATAAATACTACCAAAATTGACTTTAGGAGAGAGAAAAATCTGAATATACCATTAATTCAAGAAGAAATTAGGATATCATAAAGTCCCCTTAACCCCAAACACACACATCATCAACATTAAGTTTGAATTCATGGGGGATATTCTTTCAAACCTATGAAGAAGATATAACTCGGATAGTCTATAAACATTTCCAGAGCATAGCAAAAAGAAAAAGAATTCTGAATTCTTTCTACAAAGCCAGGAATTAAATCCTATGTATAATGCCAAATACAAAAGGACTATGCAGAATACTTCATGTTTATAAATATGATTATGCAATATTAACTACAGTCTTACCAAAATATGTCAATATTACATGAAATAAGTAGCTCACCACAATTAAATGGTATACATCTCAGGATGGCAAGGATGGTTCAATATAAAAAGCCAAAAAAACAAAATTTAGTTTGCCTTTTACCATATGCATGAGAAGACTGTATAGATGCCTAATAAATTTGAAGGTTATGTTTGGGATATTATCACAAATATAAGCTATGTGGCTCTAGGAACTTACCCCAAGGTAAGGGCAACCATTTCCAGAATGGTTTAAAAGGCAATGATAACTCCAGAAAATGCCTCTCATTGACCCAAAGACATAAGAGGAGATGTTACTTCTCACAGAGTAATTCTATCTCACATGCTGCAAAGGAGGAGCAGCAGGGTTTTATTTGTATAATAAAGATTGAGAATTTTCCAGAGCATTACTGAGACAGCCAGCTAGTCATATACATTTCGTTGTTATGGTTAATATTGAATACAATGGCATTTTTATTGAAGACAGAAACTATTCAGGAGATATCCCACTGCTACCACTTTCATTTAACAGTTATAGGAAAATGAGCCAAAGCAACTAGACATAAAAATGTGTGTGTATGTATTATTAGGAAAGAGAAAAATTTAGATTGTTTTCAGATGTACAAGCATATGAATGTAAAATTCAATTACACAAGAGAATCAACTAAAAACATGAACACTGATGATGTGATTCAGAGAGATGATTGGTTATAAATTTGACACATAAAACGTAAGTATGCCTGTATCTTTATATATACAAAACAATTGTCAGAAGATAAATACAATGGGTAAATGGAAAGATATCATTTATAATAACAAAAAATACTTAAGAGTAAACTACTAAAGAAATGTATAGGATCTATCTGAAGGGAGCCTTAGCAATTCTTTTGGGGGATATTTAGGAAAGTTTGAATACATGAAAACACCCCTTGTATCAAGGACAAGTTCTTACTTAAAAAGGTATTCTTTTTTGTTTGTTCTTTTTAAATATACATGACAGTAGAGTATATTTTGACATATTATACACATATGCAGTATAAGTTCCCATTCTTGTGGTTGAAAATGATGTGGAGTTACACTGGTCATGCCTCATACATGAACATAGGAAAGTTATGTCTGGTTCATTCTACTGTCTTTTTTTATTCCCATCTCCCCTCCCTTCCCTTCATTTCCCTTTGTCTAGTCCAGTGAACTTCTATTCTCCCCCACACCCCACCTTATTGTGTGTTAGCATCCACATATCATAGAGAACATTTAGCCTTTTGTTTTGGGGGATTGGCTTATTTCATCTAGCATGATAGTCTCAATTCCATCCATTTACTGGCAAATGCCATAATTTCATTCTTCTTTATGACAGTAATATTCCATTGTATGTATATAACATTTTATTTATCCATTCATCTGTTAAAGGGTACCTAGGTTGGTTCCATACCTTAGTTATTGTGAATTGAGCTGCTATAAACATTGATGTGGCTGCATCACTGTAGTATGCTGATTTTAAATCCTTTTTGTATAAACCGAGGAGTGGGATAACTGGGTCAAATGGTGTTCCATTCCAAGTAAAAAAGATATTTGTAGGTATCAGTCCCAACAAGATAATTTTCTTGGACCTTCACAAAGTAAACACAGAGAAATAGACATGTGATCTTAGGATATTTATGGAAGACTAATGAAAGGGACAAGTATATATTAAGACATATTCTGAAACTACAGTGATTAAAATACCTCAGTGCTGAAAATAAAATGGTTAGATCACCAGACAGAATAAAAGTCTGGAAATTGACCCTAATTTATGGATCTTATGAAATGTTCATGATAAAATAGAATCTCAAATAATGAGAAAAGTTAAGATAGGTGTTAACTATTTTAAAAAATAAAAATTGACTCTTTATCCCATTTGTTACATCAAAACAAACTACGTGTATCCAAGTTTTCAATATAAAAAGTGAAACCACAAGGTGTCAAAAAAAGAATGCAAATTTATTTCTAATCTTGAAATGGAAAAGCCCTTTTTAAAGATGATATAAAACTCAAAGCCATAAATGAAACCATCAGTAAAATTGACAGCTTAAAGTTTGAGAAAATTATATGGCAGATTATATTACAGAAACAATAAAAGCAGATACATTTGCAATATAGATATATCATCAGGCAAATCACAAATTTAATTTTCCATAGAAAAATCAGTAAAAGTACAAGAAATCCATGGAAAAGAAAATGCAAATGGCAAATAAGTAAATGCAATAATACTAGGGATTTCCTTATGAAGAAATTCCGTTTGAAGTAGAAATGTATTAATTTCACTTATTATAATTAGATAATATTACCAAAGATGTAGGTAAACAGGCATCCTTCTATGGTGCTAGTAGAAATGTAAATGAAAACAAATTACAATCTTTTGGTATAAATACACATAACTACCCACACACATGTAATAGTGCAATATCAAATGGGAGGCTGAAAGCATTCTAAATTTCCATGGTGGGAACAGTAGTTGAATATATGATAGTATATATATTTATATATAATTTATTTATATGTGGTGCTGAGGAGTGAACCCAGTGCCTCCCACATTCTAGACAAGCACTCTACCACTGAACTACAACCCCAGCCCATGATGGTATATATTTATAGAAAAAATACCAAAAGATTGTTTAACAATGGAAGAAGTTGACAGGTATGTGCTGAAGAGGGAAGGCTCTCCAAGAGATATGGCTCATTTCTTTTCATTTCTTGGCTCATGTAGACAAACTTTTTGTAATTTGGCTTAATGGAAAGTCCTCAGCACTTTTGTTGTTGTTGTTGCTTTTAACAGTTTTATTGAGGCCAGTATTTGTTATCATCTCTCTCTTACTACAGTCATTCTGGGGTATGTGAAGTGACACCTGACTGTGGTTTTTATTTGCATTTCCATAGTGCATGTTGCGTGTCTTTCCATATGCCTGTTGGCTATTTTTATATCATCTTTGGTGAAACGTTTATTTAGATCTTTTGCTCATTTTTCAGTCAGGGTATTAATCTTTACAAACATATAATGCATCTATTTAAAGTGTACAATTCAGTGATTTTTTTACACAGTGTTTTTTACAATGAATTTTGGCCCCCCTCAAATGAAGCCCTCTGTTCATTATTCAGTAACCCTACATTACCACCCAATCTCCTAGCCCTACACAATCATTAATCTAATTTTGTCTCTATGAATTTACTTATTCTGGAAATTTCATATATGTATGGCTTTTACAAATAGCTTCTTTCACTTAATGTAATATTTTTAAGTTCATCTATCATGTAGCAAGTATCAGTACTTCATTTCTTTAATCTTCAAATTATATTCCACTGGTTAAGGATAGACCATATTTTATTCATCTATAAGTGACAGAGACTTGGGTTCTTTTACTTTTTAGCTTTTATGATGTTGTGACTATTTATGTACAAGCTCTTACATAGATGTGTCCTTTCATTTCTCTTGAGTATATACCTAAGAATAGAACTTCTGCATCACATGGAAACTCTGCATTTAACATTTTGAGGAACTGCCAACTCTTTCCAAAGTGGCTACACCATTTTACAATCTAATTTTAAAATCCACGAGGTTTTAATTTCTTCATAACCTTGTCAGTATTTGTTATTATCTGCCTCTTATTATAGTCATTCTGGTGTGTGTGAATTTAATACCTCATTGTGGTTTTTATTTGCATTTCCACAGTGCCGGTTGTGTGTCTTTCCATATGCCGTTGGCTATTTTTATATCATCTTTGGTGAAACATTTATTTAGATCTTTTGCTCATTTTTCATTTGGGTTATTAATCTTTATTATTGGACTGTAAGAGGTAAACATCCATTATCTAACATATAATTTTCAAATATTTACTCTTTTTCTGTGGCTTGTCTTTTCACTTTACTAATGAAATAATTTGCAATACAAAAGTTTTTAATTTTGTTGAAATCCAATTTATGGTTTCCCTTTGTCATTCATGCTTTCGGTGCTATATTGAAGAAGGCACAATACAAGGTCACAGGATTTACACCTATGTCTTCTTCTTAGAGTTCCATCTCTTATATTTAAGTCTTTGATCCACATATATGTGTACAATGTATATAGTGGAATATGATTCAGCCTTAAAAAGAAGGAAATCCTTTCATTGGTGACAACCTAGGTGAACCTGGAGGATGATGTGCTAAGTTAAATAAGCCAGGCACAGGGAGATGAGTGTCACATTATCCCATTGATATGGGAATCTAAACAGGTTAAACTCCTAGAAGTAGAGAGGTTGCCAAGGGCTGGGAGCGGGTGGGCAGGGAAAGGAGAAAGTTGAGCAAAGGGTAAACAATTCAGTTAGATAGGAGGAATGAGGATTTTTTTTTATTGGTGCTTTACAATTACACAAAATAGTGCAATTGGTTGTGATATAGTACATATGCAAATGATATAATTTGGTCAATTTCATTGCTCATTGCCTCTCCTTTCCCTTGCCTTCCCCAAATCCCTATGCTCTGCTCACTTCTATTTTCATTAAAATCTTTTTTCCTCCTTTTTCTCTGTAGCATCCACAAATAGAAGAAAACATACGACACTTGACTTTCTAAGCCTGTCTTATTTCACTTAACATGAGGCTCTCTTGTTCCATCCATTTACGCCCAAATGACATAACTTTGTTCTTCTTTATGGCTGTGTAAAATTCCATTGTGTATATATGCCACATTTCCTTTATGTACTTATTCATTGATGGATACCTAGCTTGGTTCCAGAACTTGATTTTTGTGATTTGTGCTGCTATAAACATGGGTATACTCATATTGCTATAGTATGCTGACTTAGTTTTTTCAGATAAATGCCAAGAGATGGTATAGCTGTGTCCTATGGTGGTTCCATTCCCAGTCTTTTGAGGAACTTTCATATCAATTTCCATAGTGTTGCATGAATTTACAATTTCACCAACAGTATATATATAAGTATTCTTTTCCCCCCACATCCTTGCTAGTTTTATTTTTTTGGATCTGTTGCACAGCATGGTGACTATAGTTAATAATAATATATTGTGTACTTGGAAATTAATGAGAGAGTAGATTTTATATGTTTTTTTCCACAAGTAAAAGAATAGTAACTAGGTGAAGTAATGCATATATTAAGTAGCTTAATTATAGTAATCATTTCTCTCTTTACATATATATATACACATACATATATATATTATAAACACACACATACATTATATATGTGTATATATCTCACATTGTACACCTTAAATGTATGCAAAGTTTGCCAAATAAGCCTCAATAAACCTGGGGAAAAAAAGATTCTGTTCAAACTGAAAAGGCTCAATATGAAAGGCCATATGTCTTTTATTTTTTCTATCACTTGAAAATTGTGACATCATTTTGACAGGTGATTCTAATCAATGCAAAGAGTTTGTATATTCTTGTTATTTAGATACACAGAGAATTAATTATAGGAGAAAATAGCAGTAGAAAGGGAATTATTGAAGAATATTATCTTGATCATTACAATTATAGCTACTGTTTATTGTGCACTTGCTCTGAACTATATACATGACCTGATTTAACCCTTTATATCCCCAAAGTCATGCTGTTTGCAAATGGTAGAGCTGGAATTCAAAGCCAGTCTACTTGCTCCGAAACTTCAAAGGTAAGGGACTGGGGTTCAGTGTTTGCCTAGCATATGTGAAATGCTGAGTTTAATTCCCAGAACCACAGCAACACACACAATGAAAGTTAAAGGCAGCTTACTGCCATTTTTTTTTAATTTTTTTTGTACCTGGGATTGAATCAAAGGGAACTTAACCACTGAGCCGCATCCCCAGCCCTTTTTTATTTTTAAAATTTGAGACAGGGTCTGGCTTAAGTTGCTTAGGGCCTCTCTAGGTTGCTGAGGCTGGCTTTGAACTTGAGATCTTCCCGCCTCAGCCTTTCGAGTCTCTGGGATTACAGGCCTGCACCACTGTGCCCAGCATACTGCTCATTCTTGATATGATTCCCATCCTTGCAGAAAAATCATGTTGAAACTCAATTATATCATACAGTAGAGGAAAAAAATACATATATTTTTGCTGATAAAAGACAATTATTTTACCCAGCTCATGAAGACCAGTTGATAAATTCTTAACTTGCTGAATATACTTCAAACAGTCACTCTGTTCACTTCTGCAAAGGTTGTCCCTCATTGCAGGCAATCAGGTGATGATTAGGAGCCATAGCTCGTGCTGGGACCCTGTTTGCATCTCTTAAATCTTGGATTTTACACCAATCCCCATCAGCTATTTTTTCCTATGGTGCCATTCTGATCAAAGAAGTAAATATAGCTTGGTGGGGAAAGCCTCCCATTTCAGCTCTGGAAAGAAATCAGCAGCATTCCCACCTGTGTTGCATGTTCAAGTCTTTGGGACAATCCTAGAATCAGATGTTACCCAAATAGCTTCTCCATATATAAACAGTATTGAACATGAAAAAGGATACGACCACTGAAGAATGCAATTTGGGCTAATTCATTGACTAAAAGAAAGAAAGAATTTGTATTGACAGTGTGTGTATCCCAGATTGAAAAAATTTTAAGGACAAGCCCTTAACTTTAAAGCATATCATCAGTAAGCATTCTGCACAATGAAGGCTTTACTACTAGTAAAGGTATAAATAGCTTGTGTATGAAGTACTAGGTTTTAAGTCTGTGCCCCAAAACTTTTAAGGAGATAAACTTGGAGAAATTACAAGACTCTCCAAATATTATTTTTCCTTGTCTATAAAACAAGGATGCTAGTAGCTATTAATTAAATATGTAACTGCGTGTAGAGTTTAAGGGCTTTGTAGATATTCATACCAGGGTTCAAAACCTGGTTCTCTCTCTTATCACCTATGTGATGTTGGGCAAGGAGCTGGCCTCTCTGGATCTGTTTTTCTTCTACAAATGGGCGCAATACAAAGGGTTTGTGAGAATTAAGTAAAATACTATATTGAAAGCTCATAAAATTGAAACTGCCTTCCATTATATGCTAAAAGATGCAAGTACCATTTTTTAAATGATCATCACTACTGCTAACATGAAATACTCCAGTACCATGCCTGCCTAAAGCAGCTACTGACTCTCTATAATCTGAAAGGATCTTTGTAAATCTTATGATTACCCTTCCCTCCTATGGACAGGCATTTACTCTTTAGCCACAACATAAATGTGGAAAATTTTTGACTCCTTTTCATGAGGAGCTCTGGGTGTAGCTGTGTTCTTTCTTTTTAGCAGTTGACTTGAAAGTTTTACTTTCATTACTTAAAGCACAGTGCAGACAGCATATCTTCCTCCGGTCAATGACTCACAAAACAGAGAAGCAGAGAACTGGGAGATGACGTGCCCGTTCCCTCACTCCTTACATGGAAAATGTGCATTTCCAATTTAGAAACACCAAGGAAGTCACCAGCCCCAGAGGCAGAGACTATTTTTATCAAGAGAAGTTGGCCCCTTAAACTTTCTTTGCCAGCTGATTTTATGGCACTCTGACTCCTGTAGTCTGGCTCACCACACTCCTTTCTGACTGGAAGTGAGATCTAGTTTCAGGGAAATGCTTGGCTGGCTGGCAGGCAGGACACATTTTATAAAAAGCAAGTATCTGAAATTAAGATTTCAGCCTGCTGTCCCAGCAGCAGGTTCTTCTAAATTCTACTTTCTATTCTCCAACTAAATTAGAAAGACCAAAAGTTCCTTTGAAAAGGAAAGGTAAGGCAAGAGACTTAACAGAGTAGAAGTGGCTTTCCATGCCAGATGCTGTTGGTGAGAGGAAACCTGGACATCAGCTATTCTAGTCTACTTTGGGATTCCTTGATACACTCAGGGTCTCAAGGTACAAAGATCCCATACCGCCATGGAACAACACATCTCCATGTTGTATCTCTATTCTTGGAGTAAGGGATTTCTGTCCTTTTAGCTTTCCTTCTTCTTCCTCACATCACAACGTATCCCTGTGATACAGATTACTTATCTGGAAACAGACATGGCTTTACAATGATTGTTACAATCTCATGCCCAAATCCTTTTTTGACCCATTGCACCCATTTTCTGGATAACTGACCAAAACTAGCCTCTTCCACTGTAAGAACTCCCTTGGTCCACGTAGAGAGTATTACCATTAGCCCTCTGTACCTATCTTTCAATCCATCATCCACAGATCAAAATGAATTCAGAGTCTCTCAAATATATGGAAGAACTAACGAGGACCCTACAGGTCAACCAACTTCATCCACTCACTGTGAGATGAAGAATTGAATTGAATCTTTGGGAGATAGAACAATTTATTCTACAGGAATCCCCAGCAGATTTTGCCAAAATTGGGACCAGAAAATCTCATCATTCCAGACTGACCCTCTTCCTAGTACTAAATGGTGGGAATTTACTGAGCAGTAGCTTAGCTGGACATGTGCTTCTTGTACAAGATAATAAATGGTCTATTCTCAAATGAACTGTAACAATTAACTTCCTGGTAGCAATTTAAGCATATTAAAATATGGTAATTTGTACACACAGGCATGAATTCTGTTTTTGGACAGATGACACATACATACCTATGCCGAAATTCTCCCTCCTCACTCGGGCTCACATAACGCTTACATCCACGATGATATTCCTCAATACTCAGTGCAGGTTTGATGAGCACCTCCTATATAGTTTACAGTCTCCTAGGTGTAGTAGAGACTAGAGGGGAAAAAAATTGCTAATAACAGAATAAATGAAGATGTGGAAGGAATTTGGAAGGAAAAGAGTCCAAACGTTCTTGTTCCCAAGAAGATTCTGGATCTTGATAGGTCAATGGCTGCTGAAGGGTAGACAGGGAAAAATAGAGATACTAGAGACAATGTTTTATTACACTGACCAGCTCAAAGGAAATCTCTTGATGCTTCAAGATGAAATATATTTTCCTTTACTTAAATAAAGACTCTGTGTGCACTTAACCCGCACTCTAGGAGTACAGGAGCAAAGACATTTGTAGTCAGAGAGCTAACAAAACCCTATGTGGCACCACTTTTTTCCCTCCGCAGAATAATATCTAAAAGTTAAAGATGATTATGTCTTTTAGTCTGTGAGCCTTTCTGCTGACAGATCTCTTTCTCACGTGTTTTATATCTGAATGGAACAATGAGTATCCTTGAAAAAAAATGTGTATATAATTAGGTTCTTCTTGGTCCTATAAGGATGATTTGTGACCCAAGATTTGGAAAGAATTTTGATTGAGTTGTAAGAAGAAAGGAACATTTTGAAATGATTTCAAACTTTGTCAAGCATCTTTAATGAATGAATGCCACCTTCCTCCCTCTTTTAGAATATTATAAATTGATTTATCACTGAAGTTTATAAAGTATTTTCATTTCCCTGGTTGAAGCAGGAGAGCCAACACCATCACCTTCATGTGACAGATAAAAAAAAACTAAGCTTCAGAGAGGTTAGGTGACTTTCCCAAGGTCGTACAGCTAATAAGTGGCAGAGTTAGATAAGGGGCAAAGTCATTGCCTATTTTACCTGACATTCTTCCTGCCACACTCTGATGCCCTAAAGTTAAGAAGAAAGGAGAAAGTAAGGAAGATAGAGGAAAGGGTGAGGACTGATGTGATCACTAGAGTAACTCAGCTTCCTGCAAAGAAAAACAGTCGGAAAAGAAAATCTGCTCTATTTTTATGTACTTTAAAGCCCTCTTCAGTGTTATATAAAATGAAAAATGAATGAACACCTGTAAAATATTTCATTGCCCAGCTCTCTGGGGCCACAATTTAAAGTTAATGTTATTTTCTATATTAATAGCTGCTCCCAATGATGTTTTTTTTTTAAAATTAATGCAGATGCCAGGTAATTTGGAAGAGGCCAAATAGACCAGGAGGGACAGCACAAATCGCTCACTCAGCAGCCCTCTAATTTGAAGAGAGTTTCAGGAGCAGTTACTACCACTGGGACCTCATCTAGGTCATTAGATGTATACCAGCTACTACTTAAGAATAACATCTCCTATTTCACATCCTTCGGTAAAACTTGCAGCTCCTCATAATTATAGAATAGAATTCCATTATCATTTCCTTTCCACTGAGTTTCCCGTCCACTGTCCATTTGTCAAACATTTTCCTTAAGCATCACTGTTTGCTCCAGCACCAATAAGGGAGTCAAATGACACATTCTGTTCATAAAATAAGCAGTGATCATCATCATAGTGATTTCGGGTAAAGAATGGAAACTTCCTGATGTGCGAGCCAAGCTCAGTGTTCAGAGACCTCCTTAAGATTCTGCAAGCTCTCCAAGTCATGTCCATATTCTGGAAGGGCTGAGGTGGCCCCTACCCTCTTCAACTGCTAGCCTGACCTCCCACCAGCCAAGAGATGCTCCCAAAGGCTTCTGAGTCCGTGGCTGCTTTTTTTGGTTCTTTTCCTTTTCTGATCAGACACATAAAATATGATTATTTCTATGAATAGGAAATAAGCAAAATATGGAAGTATTCTGTTACTGGCTTGAAGATATTCTGATAAATCAACTTATGTTAGAGTGGAATTCCTCAAGTGCAGTGAGTATTTCATGTTGAATTCACATTGGGTCTTCATATATACCTGACCATTTTTTGTCAGTTTCTCCATTTGGCTTTGAAACACAACATTATGGAGATTTAATGGACTGGTTGGAAAATCAACAGAGTCCAAATATCCCCAGTAATAAATATACTACATTTATTCACAGTTTTATATATGTGTGTGTGTGTATACACATGTATATATATATAATCCATGTGCCACTCTACAAATATATGCAGATTGAGCATCCCTAATACAAAAATCTAAAATTCTAAATGATCTAAAATCCATAAGGTTTTAACACTGACATGATATCACAAGTGGAAAATTCTACACCTGATCTCATGTGACAGGACCAGGTGGGGCAATCACAATGCAGGCACGCTAAAAATATTGTATAAAATTACCTTTAGGCTATCTATATGAGGTGTATATGAAATGTAAATGAATTTCATGTTTAGACTTGGGTCCCAGCCCTAAGCTCTCTTTATGTATGTGCAAATGTTCCAAAATCCAAAACATTTCTGGTGCCAAGGATTTCAGACAAGTGATACTCAACCTGTACTATGTAGTATGCACTTTAAAATGTGTAGAAAATGCAGACTAAAAGATGAGATAACTATGAATAAAAGCTGTACTTTTACTACACTTTCATGTATCACTTAAAATTGTTCCTTACCCACGGTTTTCAAGTCTCTTAATGAGGCCAAGGTGCTAACCATTTTGTTCTACCTGCCATTTTTCTCTCGGGTGGTGCTGTTGGGAATGGTGAGGACAGTGGTTTCAAGTGGAATAATTTCCACTTGCTTGTTCCTGGGGGCAAGGTGAGTGGGGCACAGGGATGGGAACAGAAAATCATGTTCACAGGTACCTGGAACTTCCAGGGAGGAACGCTGGAGTTGAGATTCATCTCACCCTCTCCTTGAAGACATGACTCAAATGAATGATGACAGGTCTTGCTTAAATTGCTACTATATAAAATCACCTTGAACAGCCACTGAGAATAGAAAAGAGGGGGAAATATGGGCTTTTCTCAGTGTTCCTTAGATTTACAGATTCAGTATTTAATTGGAGCCTTAGAAATCACTTTGCAGGTGAGACTTTGGAGTTCCAGAGAGGTGACAAGACGTACCCATGTTTACACAGCCAGTCCCAGTATGTGGCAGATCTGATGCTCAAACTCTGTTGTGGGCATTCCTTGGCTCTAGTGGAATTTATGTTTTAACATGGAGAAGTATTGGCTTCCTGGAGGGCAAACCAGTCTACTTTTCATATCCCTAAATTCTTTCTCTTCTCTTTTTTTTTTTTTTAAGGGAAATATATGTGGTAGTGAAGACTTGTATATAACATTCTTTTTCTCTGGCTTAAGATACTTTATCATTCTATTATAAAATAAAATAGATAAAAACCACAAAAACAAGTTTGGTTGTCATTTCTCCAAGGGAGACTTGGAAATGCTATTGTCTGCCCTACAAGGTTAGGTGTGCTTTTCCCCTCTGCACTGTCTGTCTCCCAGCCCTCTCCTGGTCTCTCTCAATCAGCATTTCTGTGCAGACGCTAAATGCACAGCTCTTCTCCCCGCATTCTCCTCTGTTTCCTGATGGATTGCTGCACACTCTTATGTGGGGCATTCCTTTGCTGCTTCCAACTGATTTTCTACTTAAAAAATAAGTAGAAAATGTGGTTTTATTTCCCTTCTCTCTGCTTTCAGCAAGATTTCTTTAACACCCAGCTTGATTATTAATTATTTAAAATGTGGCTATTTTAATTTTATTTTCCATAAAACATTTCTTGTTGCTGTTTCTTTCTATAGCCTCTGTGTTTATTTCATGGATGCAATGCTTTCTTCTTCCTTGCTGATAATAGTAAAGAGTCTGAGCCAGGCGCAGTGGTGCACACCTGTAATCCCAGCACTTTGGGAGGCTGAGACAGGAGAATTGTGAGTTTGAAGCCAGCCTCAGCAAAGAGGAGGCACTGAGAAACTCAGTGAGACCCTGTCTCTAAATAAAACACAAAATAGGGCTGGGGATGTTGCTCAGTGGTCGAGTACCCTGAGTTCAATCCCTGGTACAAAAAAAAAAAAAAAGTAAAGAGTCTGTTTCAGATTTTCCTCTATCTTTTCCAGGCTCTCATCCTCCTGTGCAATCTTTCCTTCTTGGTGTTTGTTTTGGTCCTTCCCTTTCAGGCCATAGGTTTTATCCAGTGTCTGATGACCTTGCCTCTCTGTCCAGTTGGAGAGTGGGGCACTAAAAACAGGACAAGGATTCTTGCAGGGAGGGACAAAGGTGTTGATTGGTGATTTCACCACCAGACAATTGAGGGGCTGATCAAATGACAGAAAGCATTACCTGGAGGCTGTTTTCTGAGTTCTTAAGCTTCCTCAGAGAGGAATCATCCAGTTTAACTTATAGCCAGAATTATGGAAGAAGGACTGAGAAAGGTCCTTGAGGAGTCCACATTCCATATGTGGAGTTTGGCTTCATCCTCTGCCTGGAGCCCAACTTCCCTCTGCATCCCCCACTGAACCTGCTGCCTTATGTCCTGACATCATCAGAGATGGAGCCACAGGTTCCATGAGGAAGAGATGTGTTGGGGTGGGTAGGGTAGAGAAGATGTAGACAGCCACTTTGTAAGGCATTCTTCTAGCCCTCCGCTTTGTCCTTGTCCCCCTCCACACCTCCCACCTTCCCGGCAGCTGGTGTCTGTAGGAGAATTGACAGCTCCTGGCTGGCCTCCTGGCACCATCTTGGATCCTGACTCTGCTGGTCCCAGCCTGTGCCACCCCTTCTTCCCTTTCCTATCTTGTGATGTTTGTTAGAACTTCTTGATCATGGCTGCTCCTCTAGTTCTCTTTATCTTTGTGGTTAACACCTTTTATGTTTTGAGAAAGAGAGAAGATAAATAGATGGGTTAACTTGCTATCCATAGAGTTCCTTTGCCTTCTTAGTATTAGCTGGTATCTCCATCCAATTACTTTACTTGTAGTTGTTCGAAGTTGCTTGCAATTTCAAAATGAAACCCTATTTAGACCAAAAGTAGAGAGAAACTAGTTAACATGCCAGTGGAGTTTTATAAAAGAACAGAAAACTTCTGTATGCTCATATAACAATGTTTTTAAACTATTGAAAACATTTATCAATCATATCAATATGAGATTTGGCACTTTTTAAAATGATAAAGCAGTTTTGTTTAATTTGGTATTCATCTCAAATTATAGCATTTTAGATTGTCTTTATTTTGGAGGATATTTTCCAGAAGTAACTTCTTTGAAATTTAACAGCTTCATCTGTATTATAACTGAAGTTTTCCTTTTTAGAAAGCATCTACTACATTTAGTCAGGCAAAATTTTTTCTCATGGCCTTACTCAATGTAGGCAGATTGTGAAGTCTCCATGTCCTTGCACATAAAAAAAAAAAAAGGCTATTGGTGACTTTTATTTCAAAGGTTAATTTTGATTCTGCAAGCCTTTGTTACATCTATCAGCAAGTGAGGGTCATTTTCAGAACAGATAATAATTTAATAAGCTAAAAAATATATTTTTTACTCTTTATACGGACTCCATTTTTCTATGTACAGACTCCATTACTCATTTTTTATAGTCAGAACAAAAGACCCTGTTATTCAGCCTGAATCTCCTCTATTTTTCCTTTGAAAATGTTTAACTTTCTTCACACATTAGAACCAACCCTATTTGTGGACAATCTGTACTTTGAGGAAACTTTTACCAGTCTCCTAACCCAGCAAAGAAGTATACCTGGGCCTCAATTTTTCACCATTAGTCATTTCTTGGGTTTGCTCATGAAAGTCCCAGTTAAAATGCAAAAATATCAGTAACACTTCCAGCTACTTTCATCTTGGAAAAACGAGAACAACTGAGTTCAACGGGGCTCTAAGAGATTAGGGATGGATAAAATATGGCTGGTACCAAATCAAAGAAAACAGTGGTATACAAAATACTGTCCAAAACTGGAGAGGTGAGAGACGGAGAAGTAGGAACCCCTCAAAACTGAAAATGGAACCAGCTGCCTCTGGTGGTGGTGAGCCACATCCCTGGAATAGTTTACACAGGCCTCACATGAAATCTGGCAGAGATCCTGTAATAACAATAGTACCCCTAGTTATATAGCATAGTACTATTTTAAAACTATTTTCATTTCTATTACCTCCTTTCCTTTACTCTCAACAATCCTGTGGATCCTATGAAGTAAGAGACAAGTTACAATTCATAAAGAGGGAAATTGGGTACCAGGTACACAGTGTGACACTCCCAAGACTACATAGCTGATAAGTAGTAGGACCAGCATGAACATCCAGGTTTCCTGATTGTAGTCTGGGGCTCTTTATAGATAGTGTTTTTCAAATTCCCTGAATAACAGTGGAAGTGACTGGTAACCCTTGAGCTCAGAAGATTTAGTCCCAAGATATCACTCGAGAGTATGAGATTTTCTTCAAATCTTAGGATTTATCTTTAAAAATAGTGGGAAGTTTATTTTCACTCTGTATTGGTCTAGTTCCCACACTCCTTGGTAGCAAGCAACTTCAAAGATCTCAGGACTTATGGTATTGAGTTTATTTTCTCATCAGTGGGTATGTGGGTTGACCACAGTTGTGTAGACATGGCTGGGCTTGTCCCCATGCTGTGTATTGGTTCTGGTCTGCTCTAAAAGGCTTATTCTTCTTGGACCAGCAGTGTTTCAGGGCATGGCATATCAGAGGCATGCAAAGAGTACACGTGGAAGCAGGCAATGGTTCTCAAGGCAGCTGTCACTCCACCCTCCTTCCACTAGCTAAGCATGTTATACAGCTAAGCCCCCAATCAGACAGGATACATATTCTGCTAGCTGTACTGTACTGTGAAGTGCAGTCGACCATGCCCTTCCCTCTTGACCAATTATTACCCCACTTGCAGCCAAGACACATTCACTTCCAAAATTTCATCTAATCCCAATACCAAGCTTCAAGTCCTGCATACCATAGTTCACACCAGGTCCCGAAGCAGCTTGTCTTAATATGGAAGGCTTATAAACTAAAATGTCAATTTACCAGAAAACCTCCTATACCCATATACCCATCATTGTATACCTACCATAAAATAGTGGAAGAGACAGAGGTTAAGTGCAAAAGGAAATCCCATTAGGAAAAGTCAAGAATGAGAAGCACATAGCAGTCACCAGTCCACTGTATTATTAAAATTACATTGGGCAAATATTGCCATATCAGAGGTAATGGAATGTTCTTTGATTGATCCCAGTCGTGTTACCTGGGACCCCCCTCACTTCACCTACCCATAACTTGTACTCTGTTGCTCTTGGCTCTGCCCACCTGGAGATTCTTCCTTTTCCATGATCATTAATAGACACATGTCTTTCCTAATGGCTGAGCAGCTTTCTTTGTCTATTCCTACCTATAGGTTGTTGGTTGCTCTTAAATCTTTTTGTAGCCAGTCATAGCCTCTTTCAATTAAGGACAGAAGTACTTATTTCAAAAGTTTTGTAAGTTTTCCATGTATTTGTTTCCAATCAATTCCATGTATTTAAGCCATGTCCACCATTCTCTAGGGCCATGGCTCTCCATAGACTTAAGAAGTCCTTTGAATTGAGTAAGCTACTCAGGTCCACACCCTCAACATGTGCAGAAGCACATTTTCAACTAGAACTTTTACTCCTTTCAGAGGTATAAATACCAGCCTCTTGATTTAGTGTTTGACTTGAGGTTGTATTTTAATGAGAGCCCTGGACTGAGCCTTTGTCCAAGGCAATGTCTTAATGGCTTCATGTTGGATTTGATAAGAAACATTTTAATTTGCCAACCCTACAATTTTCCAACATTCCTGGGCTCTCTTCTGGTTGAAAATTGATCTTTTCAGAGTTCATCTCATTCTTATAGTAGTTCAACTAAAGGAATCAGTCCATTCTACCAACCTGTTGCTTCAAAGGTTCCTCATCAAGCACAAGTTATCAATGTTTTCTTGATTATGAGTTACCACAGAGTTTAAAGCATGACTAAATGGCTGGTCAATTACATTAACATAGGTCACTACTTTTCTGTTCTCCTATAGTAGTTTCCTTATTGCCTATCACCTGATCTTGAAGTCAGTGCTACATATTAGATATCTATTACAGAAGCATTTTACTTCCAGGTACCGATTTTTGTATTAGACAATGTTTGACACATAATGATGGAAATCTCAGTGGTTAAAACAAAAAGCACGTTTTTCTTGGTTCTTCAGACCTGCTAGGAATGGCTTCAGGATTTAGATTGGGTTTAAGTCTGTTCTGTATGTTTCCTCACACTGTTTAAACCAGCGACAACCTGGAGCATATTTTTCTCATGGCACATCACAATAGGGGTGATCAGATATGCAGAATGCTTCATAAAGCCTCAGATCAGAAGGTCACTGTCACTTCTTTCCCATTCTGCGGACCATGGCACAGCACATGGCTAAACACCAAATCAGGTGCAGAAATATATATCCTTTCTACTTTATAGTTCTGCAAGTCATTGGGAATAAAGGAAGAATTGAAATAAATAATATAATTTGTCATGTGTTTCGTAATGCATCTTTATTTTAATGTAGTTGTTTATTGTTATCCCCAAAGTATTCAAGTAAAATTGATGATCTGGGATTATTTCACAACTTTTGACATATCTTGACATTTTATCAAGTGCCCCTCAGGGGCACATGTCCCTGTGAAAATCAAGCCTTCAACAAAAGTGCCTGGAGGGGGCTGGGGTTGTGGCTCAGTGGTAGAGTGCTCACCTTGCACACATGAGGCACTGGATTTGATCCTCAGCACCACATAAAAATAAAGATATTCTGTCCACCTACAACTAAAAAATAAATATATATATTTTAAAAGTGCCTGGAGCATTGAAAGGGACAATGACCTTATAAGACACTTTCCAATAAGGATTCTCTGCCTCTCTGACAAGGAACTACAGACACTGACCACAAACTTCATCTAATTCATAGTTTTGCTTCATGCTGATCTTTATCAAATTATGTCACTTGAATGTTACCTCATTTGCTATTTCCTGTATTCCAACCACAAAATAGATGAAGACTGAGAATGAATGTCAGAGAGTCTTCCTTTGAAAACACGTACAGACTTTTGCCTATATGCCCTGCACAGTGACAATAGAAGAGTACGATGTCCTTCTATTCATTCGTTCAACAAGTATCTTCTACACATCTGTCATATCAGACATGACGCTACTGACTAGGAATGTGATTATACGTTGGTTAAAAAGTATGATCTAGGGGCCCTGAGTGTCCCTGAGAAATTTTCAGGAGGTCTTTAAGGGCCAAATTATTTTCATAATAATGTTACAAAAGTTATTTGCATTTTTCACCTTCATTGTTTTATGAACACAGTGTGACGTTCTCATCGATTATGCCAGTCATTTAAAACATTTCTGTAAAGCTAGGAGACCAAAAGGTGGTAAATAAAACCGCTGGGTAAGGCTTTATTGGGAAATACACTTCTGGGCGAATTCCCCCGTCCAACAGAGCAGGATGGGAGAATTGTGTTTTGTGTTCCATGGTACTGAAAATTTAAAGAGCCTGGTCAGGAAGGGGAAGGCTTAAGGCAGGAAGAGGGGGGCTTGAAGTAGAAAGAGTAGGTATTTGGAGTCCTATGTTCTCTGGAGTTGGTCAGGGGATCCTGCTGAAGTCAGAGTCCTTACAAGATGAGTCAGGAAAAGTCTGCTGATTGGTAGGAGGCGCCATTACTGCTTATGTATCAGTGTCTGGTTGGCTGTTCCTTTGCACATGCGCGCTGATTGATGCTTCATTCCCCACGGCTGTCCTGGCAGCCCCAAACCAACCTAAGGATTGACAAAAATGTAAAAAAAAAAAGAAAAAAGCCACTCTTCTCACTACCTTCATTTTGAAAAATAATCATATTTCATAGTAAATGTTATTTATGTTAATGTGTCATAATTGTGTTACTGATTTATTTTTAAAGGACAAAATTTTATTTAGCATGTTGTATTGAAATATGCATATATGAGTGGCTAAGCCATGCATTAATGTGTTCATTACACCACATACTTTAAGTGTGTGTGATGAAAACATTTAAAATCTACTCTTAGCAATTGAAAAAAAATTGTATTTAACTATAGTCACCATGTTATACAATAGATCTTTTGAACTTAGTCTCCTTATCATATCCTTTGACCAACAACTCTCCAACACTTATTGTTGCTATTAATGTGGATTAATAAAAAACAATTTTAATTGTTTACAAAAGTTCTCATCGATATTTCCAAAGAAAAGTTAAGAGTGGTTCACAAACTTCTTAGTCTTAGGATCATTTATATTCTCAAATGTTATGCGGGGTCTAACAGTATTTACCATAATAGAAGTTAAAGCTGTGAACATTAAAAAGTATTTCTTTTGGGGATGAGGCATTATCAACTTTCACAGGTGCATTATAACTGTATTTAATAGTGGGATTCATTGTGCCATATGTGTACATGCACATATTATTTGACCAATCTCATTTCTTCTGCCCTCCTCCATCCTCTCCTCCCTCACCTGATCCATTGGCTGTACTCTGCAGATCTCCCTTCTATTGTTGTCATTTTTTAAGTTTTTTTGGAGGGGGGATTGAACTCAGGGGTATTCGACCACCGAGCCACATCCCCAGCTCTAGCTTGTGTTTTATGTAGAGACAGGGTCTCACTGAGTTGCTTAGCGCCTCTCCGTTGTGGAGGCTGGCTTTGAACTCACGATTCTCCTGTCTCAGCCTCCCAAAGTGCTGGGATTACAAGTGTGAGCCACCGCGCTGGCCTAAAGTTTTTTTTTTTAAGCAGCATGGATCTCTCTCATTTGCAACTCTAACAAGTTATCTATAGACCACCCAGCAACATCCACTCCCTTCTAGGCACTGACCTTTGTTACAAAGGTTGGAAGCCTGAGGACACCATTTTCTAAAATCCTCTACCAGAAGAAATCCAAATTAGATTTTGCCAACAAGAAGCATTCTCACAATTTGGAAGACAGGCTGAAACCAGATTGTTAATGCAAGAGCAGGTGTCAGGACTTTAGCAAATGCGAGATTTTTCAGCAGTTTTAAGATGTTCCTATAATTATTGGTTTCATGATTCACAAAACCACAATTATAACCAATAGTTTTCTGTGGTACCCCCTACTTCCTGTTTTTTAAAGAGTGGCAATTTACATTTGTTCTCCTCTATCCTTGCACCATTTTTGTAATTATCCATTGAATGATGTATATCCCTTTCTACTTGGAGTACCTGGAGATCTTTTTTTCCTGAACCAGCTTCCTCTAGTTGTGAGTCAAAGACAAAAATGAAAAATAAAATGCATCAAATTATGGTCAGCACCACAAAAGAAATAAAACGTCATAATATAGACTCAGAAGATAGGGTTTACTTCAGGTTTAGACATGTATTAAAGCACCTTAAATACGTGAGATCTCTGTAGTTTGTTCACTTATGTTGTTGATTATGTAACTGTTTTTGGTTTTCTAAGGCATGTAAGGTTTAGTTTCAAGGAACAAGGAAATAAAATCATAAAATTATACTGGGAAAATGACATTGACTTTTAAGAAATTAACACCAGTGTTCCCTGTCACAATGATTTGTGAATGTGATATAAAACTTTACAGACTCTTGCCATATGGGATTGTTTTACACAGAATTCTTGAGGACATGATTTAGAATCTCATTACATCATACCTTGATATAAAACACTGATTTACTGAAATGATTGATTAAAAACAAAATTTCCATTAATTTCTATTTTAATTTCTGAACATTTGTGTATCTCATTAACTCTTCTGGAAAAATCACCACAATCTAAGTTATATGAAACACACTTCCCAGTGATTGGAACAGAAACCTTAGACTGTAACAATGAAATATATTGCACCTCAGGTTTGCAGACATAAACAATATTCACCATTGAGGGGGAAGAGAAATGTTTTTTCCTCACACATCCTAAGTTTATGACTGAGGCCCCTATTAACAAAAGAGAAACACATGAATTTATTTGATATAAGTTGTGAGACATGGGAGCCTTTCTAAGGAAACAAAGATCCAAAAAATGGACAAACCTATGTAATTTTTATTCTAGGTTTGATGAAAAAGTAAATAGTTGTGGAGAAATATAACTGAACAAAGGGGAAATGATCTGACTGAAGTAAACTAGTGGAACTTGGCAAGACCTGTTTGTTTGGATTCTTCTGTGTTCCTCAGTCTTCAGAGATAGGGTGTTCCTTTCCTTCAGCTATAGGGGAGCATCTCACAGAGAGTCTGTGACCTGCCTCAGGGGAAAAGGAAATGAGAAAACAGGGGTGACTTTTCTCTTTCTGCCATTTTCTCAAATTGCTTCAGCTTAAAACAGTCAATATGCCAACATCCCATATTGTGAGATAGCATGTCCTAGACACCATCATCGTCAATAATTTTAAATATTTTGCCAACGTTGTAGGGAAGACATAAATATTGCAGTTACATTCATCAGATAAAACTTCTATGGAAGTGTGTGTATGTGTATACAATAGAATTAGTCTTCTCTGAAACTTGAAACTATCTTTACAGGTTTATGGGAGAAAAGGGCATGATGTGGAGGTACACAATTATCTAAATCAGTTCATTTTCCAGATTTTAAAAACTTACTGGACTCATGACTTGTCCAAGGTCACACACAAAATGCAGCTACAATCTGGGTTCCAGAGCAGTTAGTGGGATCCAAGGACCCACTGGCCACACAGATTTCCAGAGCTCAGCTTTCTGGGATTTGTATCATGAAAATAATAGAACTTAAAATGTTTTTTTGAATTTAAAATGTACTAGCATGTTATAAATAACTACATATTCTTTCTAGAGATGATTACAAGTCTCTCTCCCCAGGGTCACCCTCTGGGGAGAATTTCTCCCAAACTTTTAGAGGGTGTTGCTTTGAAAGAAAGTGAAGATGGATGAAGTTGAAGGCATAACATTACATTTCTGTAAGGGAGAAAATGTAATATCTTTTCCTCACTTATGGCAAGGTTCATGGCTGACACCTCCATAACAAAAGACAGATTAAGGAGAGAAAAGCGTGACAAATGTAAGTTTTATGTGACATGGGAGTCTTCAGAAATGAAAACCCAAACATCCAGGGAAAACTGTATTTTTATGCTCAGGCTTGATGAAGAATGGACAGTGGTATAGAAAGTGGGTACGATCTAATAATAATGAGCTGCTGGGGGATTAGCAAGGACTGTCAATGCATTTTTCTTGACATCTATGTAACCTTCCTTCCTTCAGATACAAGGAAAAACACCTATCTTGTGAGCAGTTTCCTCAATTATCTTCAGCTTAAAATGTTCACTATGCCAAGATGCCACATTTTGGGGTCCCCTAACTTTTATTTAGTTATTCAGGGGAACTGTATGCTGTAAAAGGAAGAAATCTAGTATCAAAATTACCTTGAAATAACTAAGTTTCTTAAATAATTTAGATCCTCTTTGTTCTGTAGACCTGAGAACACAAGTTAGGGTAGGGAAATACACAAGGGACTGCAAGTTGCTTAATCTCAAAGCTCAGTTTCCTAGTCAGCAGGAAAGAGGTGATCATGCCTAACTACCAGTCTGTAGTAAGGATTAAACCCAGAAATGAATATTAAGTGCCTTGAGCCTAGAGAACAGAGTATGGACCTAGATACAATGAACTCCTACATATCCACCCAGGGTGAGAGCAGTCAAAACTGTGGCAGGAAGTGGATCCTATGTCACCCTTTTCATTGTGTCATGTATAATGAAGTTTAGAAACACTAAGGAATAGGGCAGGTTGCAAAAATATCTTCATTAAGATTAATTCATTCGTTACTAGCAACAGAGAGAAGAGAACTATTTGATTCAATGTATTGTCTCCTAACTTCCCAAGTTGAATCACGATTGTATGTTTTCCAACAAAGTTCATGCTATAAAAGGCACCACACATTTACAGGATTATATTTTCATTTGCCAATTCTACTTAAATCTTCCCCTTTCCTACTTCTTTTTATTAAAGATTTAAAAATCATTTTAATCTCTTTCCAGTAAATAACTTCCTTCACCATTAAATTATTAATAATCTTTTTTTAAATGAGGTAGACTTTCTGTTCATATCCAATCAGAAGAATCAACATTCTCCTGATTCAGTTTCTATGAGTGCCTCTCCCCTCTTCTAAAGATTAATTAAATCTAATGTTGAAAAGAGAGATTACCTAAAATGTATTTTAGGAAAACATGCACTTTATTTTTTCTGAAATTTTCTTCAAAGGAGGCATATTTTTTAAAAGTACCAGTGGCTTTGTAGGAACCAACTCACTATAGGAAGAATGACAGAACCATGATCAAATGAAAACTTAAGAAATTGTGCTTTAATTATTTTAAATTGATGCTCTATAAATATTTTTCCAAGAGGCTCTAATTAGCAGATAAATTTACTGCCTTCTTTACCTGGTAGCTTTGGGGTTTGATGGGTAATAAATTGATGAATGGTGTGTTAACCAGAGAGTGAGGAAAGGGCTATAGAGGAAGGAAGTGGGTTATAAGAGCATAAGATGAAAAAGACCTTGGAGAACAATTTAATTGTGTTAATTAGCTTTCTGTTACTCTAACAACATACCTGAGGTCATCAATTTAGTGAGAGAAAAGATTAGTTATGGCTCACAGTTTCAGAGGTTTCAGCCCATGATCAAGTGGCCCTGTTCCTTTGGGCCTATGATGAGGCAATACATCATTGTGGGGCTTATGACAGAAGAAACCTTACATCATTGCTGAGAAGCAGATAGACAGCCTTGGGTGCCAAAATCCCTTTAAGGACATGCTTCCAATGACCCAACTTCCTTCCACTAGGCAACACCTTCAAAAGGTTCCACCAACTCCTAATAGCATCACAGGCTGGCAACCAAGCTTTCAAAACATGGGCTTTGAGGGACATTTGAGATCCACATTGTACCAGTAATATTCCACATCCCTCATTATATATGTGCAAGAATTGTGGGCAAGTGAGATAAAGTAACAATAATACTGAGAACTTGACACTGGAAAATCAACTTGCCAGAGACTTTGCACAAAAAACAAGCCAACTGTAAGATGAAGATCTTTCTCTTTGTTAGAATTAGGTTTAGAACCAAAATTAACAACTTTTGTAGTCTATGTTGATTGGGTCATCAAATTAATTGGGTATTTTTCTAATGTCTACTGAAAGCTGTGCTTTGCAAACCCAACTTGTGTGTCTAAAGAAGAGTAAAGGTTGGACCCAGTTCCCCAGGAGCTACCTGGTCTACTTTTAGCACCATACAAATTGTTGCTCAGTTTTGAGCTGATGAACTGTTTTCCTGCAATACTGTATATTGCAGGATTATACTGGTTTCTCTGTTATTTTTTTCATGTAGTCCATTATCTACTAAGCACCTGAGATTTGTGTAGTCCCAGATTAAATGCTATGTGGGAATATCAAGGTACAAGACATATCCTTAAGGAACTTATCTAATTAGGACATAAGTATAGATGAGGAAGATTATGTACCTGTGGATCACAGGTCATATACCTGCACATATGCTATGACTGGTAAAGGAGGTGACACTGCCCTGAATTTGAACTGGACTATGAAATGTGGATAGGTTTTATATGAATAGTAGATGATATATATGTATATATTATATTGTATGGTTCTATATGAAAAAATATACTTAGATAATTATATATATGTATATGTTTATATATTCCATGTATTCATATATCTAGAAGTTATCTATATTTCATATAAATGACATATGAATATATCAGTTATATATGATATATTGAAGGACACAGGACTTCATTCTAGGGAACAGAATATCATGCATACACACTTTAAGTTGGTAATAAATACTATATACCCCAGGATCAGACAGAAAAATAATTTATTGGAGGTGGGATAATTCATGGTAGGGAATGGTTAGTTAAGTATGTTTTAGGAAAATTTGAATACCAGGCTGAATACTTTATAGTTATCTCATTTGATAGAACAATCCTACTCATTACAACCATATAACTAAGTAAATCCTTCATGGTAGAAAGTAGAGAAAACAAATTGCCTTGTGAGTCATTAAAATAATGCTATGAATCCAAGTTGCCTAATTAACAAAAAATTGTTTTATGAACTCGCCTGTGGTTGGAGTTTTTCAACTCTTCGATATAAAAGAATACTTTCCAACCTACAACAGTGAAATAACTAGAGTGATTGAGGTTTTGCTCCCCTTGTGGGTTTATAAGTCTTCTCTTTATTGCTATTTCACTGAAATTTATTTTGGCAAATATGTATTCAGAAGTACACTCAAAAAGGAAATGCTTACTAGGCAAAGAAACTAAAGATGCAATGGATCTCACACAGCAACAAAGAAATAGGAAAGGGGAGGCTTGAACTTCCAAGAAATATATAAGTGTTTCATGTGACTTCCAAAAGAATCTGCAACATCCTATTGCAACTTGAAAACTCAAGAATGAGACCCAATAAATATAGGAAGCAAGGGATGCTGGTAAAGATAAAGCAGTTGAAGGAAGTCATTTCAATCTCATGTCCTGATTGAGGTTGAGGACCCACCAGGATAAGGGATGTTCTGCATGACATGTTTATATAGCATAAAATAAGGCCAAGATGCTCAATTCCATCATTTTTTTTCTTGGATGACCGCATGGTAGGATAAGAATAAACGTGTTACAGCCAATGGTCTGGAAGGAAGTTTGTTGTCAGGATATGAGAGGAAATTTCTAAGTTTGATATCGGGCCCTGCCATTGCTGTACTTGTGTTGGCTCCTACAAATGGACCAGGAGAGTTTGTTTGGCTTGTAGCAAGGTCACACAGTTTATCCTCCCATACTGAGCCTGCAGCTCCAGAAGGGGCACAGCTGATGCACAGAAGAAAAGGGATGCCAGAACCACTTAGCCACCAGATCAACTGAATCTATCCTGCAGGACGATGGAGTAAGTGTCACCAGCAAATTCACTTCACTCTTCTTTATTTATATGTCATTTAAGAGTTTCCCGGAGTTCAAGAACATTTGTAACCAGCCTCCTCCAAAGAAATGCTGGATGGGAACAGATCTTCTGAGTTTACCTACATCTCATAGCGGACTCCTAAACATTCAGGAGAACAAGGAAATAGTCCTGTCCTGGAGTTCAAATTCCTTCTCCCTATTCTTTGGGCAGGGGTGAAGAGCCAGTCTTCCAGCTGGTCCAGCTCAGAAGCAGAGAGAAAGGGAAGAATGTGAATGGCCCAGGAGTTGCTTTTGGTCTAACCAGTAATGACTGTGCTGCATTCCTGACCTGGCTTGGGCTAGGAAAACCCTTGCATTACAAAGCCTTTCTTGGTTTCTAAACCACAAGTTTATGGCTACTGAAGCTAAACATGACCTCAATGTTCTTTCACTTGTCACAGGATACCGGGTTGGTGTTGGGGTGTGTGGTTATGTGAGAGCTTTGGAGATACAGCTGAGGATCAGGGTCTGATATATAGGAAACTTCTTTGGGGCTGAGGTTTGGTCCTACGGCAGGCTGATGCCCAATAGCCCCTCACACAGTCTGTCAAGGTTAAGTTGGAACCTTAACATAACCCTCATAAGCAGTTTTCCTTCCTCTCTGCTACCAAGGTCAAGTTTTAGAGAAAGGTGACAAACACAGTATCTAAAAATTGAAGAAGATACATTTTTATAACTTAACTCAGAAGCCTTTCTTGAAGGTTTGCTGTGGAAGCTTAGATCATGGCTGGGTTTGACTTGCATCCATGAAGGTTTTTGAGCATAGGAGAGTATGACACCACCAGGGGGCAGTATGAATCTGTGTCCACTATTCATCATTTCAGTCTTGACCAAAGTCAAATTCAAAGCAAATTCTGTCCTTGTACAACAGCTTCATTAAAGCCCTTAGGCAGCATTTCAACTTGAACGCTGTAGAAACATTTAGTAAATACAGACGCATGTTTAAGTGTTATGTTATATTTTCTTCTCATGAGCAACAGTGAATTAAATTTTACTGGGATCCTGTCATTTACTCTCTTGTACAAAATGGCTATTTCCGACTGGTCTCAAAATCTGAAATAAGAATGAATTATTTACAATTACTTAATATCCTTGTCCTAAACTGTAAAACAGAAAACTTTTGCTTTCCTGTGTCTTTGAAAGCTTTGCCTTATTAAATTTTTTTAAAATCCCAAGAGCAGCATGGTGTAACAGAGATAGATTCACAATCAAATCAGTCTTTGTTCAGCTCTTTCCATGTGTCAAGCAAGCATTGGCCTGGGAACCAGGGATGCAGCAATGGCTCCTGCCCTCGGAGAGCTAACAATCTCCTGGGGATCCCACAAAAATAACAGAAGAGCTGGTTCCATGGCATTCTAGCATATTCAGAGTGCTGCTCTCAGACACAGGAAAAAGAATCACAATAGAATCATTTTGGGAGCAACCACAGCTTGGGAAACCTGACCTGTTCATAATCTCAGGATTGTAGGTAAAACCCTTGAAATGAACTTTCTCTTTAATCAAATCCATTACAGCCCATTATGGCATGCTGTGTGAATGTGTCTATATATAACACAATTAGGGTAAATGGCTTCCTCATTATTAAGAGAGCACTTTTCCCTTTACTGGTGTTTTCATAATTTCCTAAGTAATGTTTTCTCAGGGCAATTTTGCAAATATATGATACATGGGAATAGATACAGATTGAAATGGTAATCCAGGGACTGTCTCATAAAAAATATTGAGAAGTTTGGAAGAATATTGAGTTTTTAGATTGAAACAACAATAAAATAATACCGCAGTGTTATGAACCAGGTGCCGCCTTCTTGTCTAATGTGTCTTGATTCTAATTAGTCAAATGGCAGAATGGAGTCCTTATTTGGGGACAAGGTTAAGTGTATGGTTGAGTATACTTAGCACAGGGTGGGGATTTGCAAACTCTGAATCTTGGTCCTTGGTCTGTGATTGACTTTGGGAAAATCATTTAACCTCTTTTTTCTTTTTTCTCTTGAGTAATAATGGAAGTCATAGAATGGTCCACCTCTGTGGGACGTTGTGATGAATATCACAAAGGATGACAATATACTTTGCAAACACAAATTGACATTAAAACGCTGATACTAATTCCTGGCAAAGGGGCGTGTATGCTGTTTCACAGAGAAGGGACCCTCTGCCTCCCTCTTTTGCCCTCCCCCATCATCTGAATACATGCAGACTCCAAGTCCATCATTCAGCCCTTCTTGCCTTGAAACAAAGCAGATGTGCAGTCATTTCAAAGACATTGAGCTAGCATCTTGTCTTTATGCTCTTCAGGAATCATGGACAGCTAGTCAAGTTACTGCAGCCATGTTTATATCGCTTCTTGCTTTCAGATGGATGAGGAAAGTGTGGAGTTTGGGAAACACAGGGGCAAAATGGATTGATTAATACAAGGAGACAATGTCTTCATGTGGGGAGAAGAATATCAGACCAGTGTTTCCTTGGGGTGGGTTCCTCTAGATAGCAACCATAAAACAGAAACCAGGCTGCTAATTTCTTTTTTACTGTGTACCCAACAACTGTCACAGAGTCTGGCAAAGCGTAGTCCTACAGTAAATATTTATTGAAAGACTGGTGGAGGAAAATCAGCTGGTTCACTGGAAATTGCTAATTACCAAACCAAAGTACTTTAAAAACTGCATATTCCATCTAAGTCATAAAATAACCACAAAAATCAAAGTTACTAAAACTAATAAAAATTTTACCTCAACTTACACATAAATTTTTATACATTCAAAAGAGTACACTTTTGGAAAAGCGAATTTTAATTTTGGACGTGGTGGTTTTTAGCAGTCATGTTTTTCTCTAAGCCTGAGTGCCCAGAATACAAAAGAATGAAGAGAGATGCTGCTTCAAACTTATACTGAGAATTTCCAACTAAATCTAACGAGCTCACATGGGAAAAAGTGTTTTCAGTCAGATGAATTTTATTCTTGTTTACTTTTAAGCATCCAAGATATTTTAAACTATGAAAGTAGAAAGAACAGATGCAAAAGCCTTCAAAACCCACCATTATTTCTTAGAAGCCCAGTGTTACCTGAGAACTGAAAACTAGAAGGGCTTAGTGGTCTAACCTTCTACAGAGGTAACTCCCAAGTCTCTCCTACAAATGATTTGAACTGGGATTTCAGTAGTTTATTCTTTCAAAGCTCTTTAAGAAAGAAGTAGATGCATCTCAAGATCCTACCCTACTTATTAGGAAGTTCTATAGTAAAACCAAAAAAAGAAATGGGTATTATTTTCATGAGAAGAGTTACATTCTCCCAGATTACTGAACATCCCCCCGAAATTCATTGTTGAAGGGAAAACCAATTACTGCTCAAAGGAAAATATAGGCTTAAAGTGATTTTGAAAAAGAAATGCTTCATTTTTTTGAAATTACTTGGTTCCATATTCAATAAAGAACTTTGCTAATCATTTTTCCTAATTACTTTGGCGAACTCATATTTGATGAAAAAACTATATTGTGAAAACTACAGTGAAATGTAAGCTGCTCTCCCATGTAATTAATTTGTTCTAGGAGCTCGTTTTTATTACAAAAATAATTTGTGGTGGGTAGTTATAAGGGAAAAAGACTCAAGTTGGAAAGCTGTAGAATAATATTTCCTATACGAAAACTTCTCTGCCATGACAGCTCATTTAACTCCTTGGAGTTCAAGCATCTACTGTACATCTAATTCCAAATATATAGAGTTACCAGGTCCAGGCCTTTAACTATGTGATAGCATTTTTGGTGGCATTGTGTCTATGGAAGGAATTAAAGGCTTTGGGCACCAGTGACCATGTGTTTTTTTTTCCCCAAGGACCTTACTTCTGGGGTCCTGTTTCTCTTTTCTCCTTTTCATTTCCTCCCAGTGCCAATTTGATTGTATGGGAAGTCTAGGGAATGAACCAAGAACAAATCTGTGTCCATACTTGCAGTGGCTTCTCTTCCAGACATTGGCCGGTTTTGTTCATTTTTTCCCTGACGCTGGAAGGAAAGGAAAGGGAGTCATTTTTTTTTTTTCAAAACCAATCTCTCTGCCTAGACTCTGGATCCCATCCATACTCCGGAACTTCGTCTCCACTATTTTCAGTTTTACCCTTCATCTTACTCTTTCTTCTTTGCTTTCAAACATGAGTACATTCATTTACATTAAAAATGAGAAAGGAAGAAAAAAGAAATAAGACTTCCCCTTAGCAAACAAAGTCTTCAAACAAATGTTCTTTCCCTGACGCCTTTATTTCTTTGTGATCCATGTACTTTCATGTACTTTGCAGTCTGGCCTTTTTCCCTGAAATATCTTTATTTCTAAAATTTTAATTCAATAACATGGAACCTCAATGCAGAAAAGAATCCCAAGAGATTACCTGGTCTCTAAAACTTCAGGTATCAGAGGCCATGTGTTTCTTTCTCCAGAGGCTCTTATTTCTAGGACTGTTTCTCTCTCTTACTTCTCTCTTGCCCCTGTGTCAATGTGAATGCATGGAAGGCTGATGGAGGGTCAGCAATGTTGTACCTGGAGTGATGCCCACTTTGTAGACAAAGCTTGGGACAAACAGCCGGAGGAAGCTGTGTCTTTGATATCTTACATTGTTTTCTCATGTTTCTTAATCTTTCAGCCATGCTTAATACAGTTAAAAGGACAGTGACTTTCCTTGGTGCTGTGTTCTGAATTTAATTCTGAACAACAGAGAAGAATTATTTGGGGGACTGGGGTACATATAAAAGGCTTCAGTGATCCTGTGAATCAACAAAGACTTCTGAGGAGCTTCACATTTCATGGAAAATACTTTTATTCTGTGAAAAGAAGAAAACATAATGAGAAAAGATTATTGATTTAAAAACAACTGGAAACTAAGTTTTAAATTTAATGTTTATTTGTTTGTTTGTTTTGGGGGGGGGAGCAGGTACTGGGGATTGAACCAAGGGCACTCAACCCCTTTGTCACATCCCCAGGCCTATTTTATATTTTACTTAGAGATAAGGTCTCACTGAGTTGCTTTACTGCCTCGCTTTTGCTGAGGCTGGCTTTGAACTCGCGATCTTCCTGCCTCTGTCTCCGGAGCCACGAGCCACGGGGATTATAGGAATGTGTCACCAAACCCAGCTCAGATTTAATGTTTGATTGTAGTTCTTTATTTAGACTCTAGAATATATCCAAGAGAAAAGGGAGGCATTGATAAAGTTATGGCATAATAGATAGTATATTTAGACAAGTATTTAAATATTCAAAACTGAATCTCTCATTGGGATACTTTTATATTCATGCTTCTGAGAATAGCTTTGTCACTAAAATGGCCATACATAATATTTCCTGGTTTTCTACTTTGCTTCTACTTATTAATATTAAACAATTGGTTAAAACAAAATACTGAATTGCATCTAAAAATGAGAATACAGAAAAAGTGGATTGCACTGTTGTTTATTTGATAACAGTTGGTTTGTGTAGTCTGTTAGTTGATTTGAAGAGGAAGATTCAAACGGCAGGCGAAGTCTGTGCATTTGCCAGGGGAAAATTCCCAGTTGCAAGAAACAAGCCAACCTAGATTAGGAGAGTGGGGCCTGACTCTGGGAGCAACCCTGGACCACCAGCAGAGCTGGGTGGGATCTGAAAGTTAAGGGGCAGGAGCAACGTGGCCAGCCTGCTGCCTCACCCATTCCTGGCTACTCCCACACTGTCCTCATCTCTGGTTTCATCCTTCTAGCTGTCTCTGAGTCATTCTCTTGGGGTTTAAAGTAAACCCATGTTACCTTCCTGGACACTCCTCCCAGGGATGCTGAAAGGTGATGGGGAATGAGAAAGGAAAGATCTGAGAAGGGTCTTACTCTTAAATTGGAGGGTGGGCGGACAGGTTCTCCATCTGACATTGGAGATAATTTCCCAATGGAAAGGAATTTTCAAGAGTGGATACATCCCTAATATCCATTAAAGATGAGGAAATACATTAAAATACTCTAGCTAATGAAAATTCCATGTGCCCACTACTGATTTACTAAGATAGCTGTAGAGCTCACAGCACTGTTGCAAGTTGATGTTTTATAATCTCTCACATTGTGTCCTTTTAAATCCAACTCGGTGACTGCATACCTTTATACAGTTACCATCAGGCATCTAGGAATACAACATGCATCCTGGAGGTGTGGTGTCCTTTCTTTATGTGGTACCTGGTGGCTCAGTCAGCCTTTGGCCACAGGAGGTACATAATATGTTGCTGCTTTTACTGTCCAAGTGAGAATCTTTTAATTGAAACATTGTCCTATTCACAATTTGAGATAGGTCATACTCCATAACATAGTCATTATCTTTATGTAATAAGTGGAGTTATGTATGTGCTGTTTTCACAAGCTCATTCATTCATAGATCTGGCACACTTAGCATACTACTATCTGTCAGAGAGCAGCCATTTAGTGAATTCTCATTGAACAAATGTTTGAACTGTGTAGCAAACATTACCGATGTGAGAAACACAAAGTGAATAAGGCACATTTTCCTGGAGAAGATAGCAAGGAAACAAATAGTTTAATGATATGATATGCTAGGAGAGACCCATGAAAAGATTCTAATGTTTACTGATTCTTTGCTATACGCCAGGCAGTTTGTGGTTCACAAATAGGTATTTGATGATCAAGACAACTAAAAGACATACATGTATTTTTATTGCCATCATTATTATTTCGATTTTATAGATGAGGAAACTGAGTCTTGAAGAGGTTAACTGACTTATACAGGCCTGCTTTGGAAGTAGAAAGTGGTGATTTGAATAGGAAGATTCAAAAGAACAGGATGAAGTCTGGGTTTCTCCTGGAGAAAGTTCCTGATTGCAAAAAGCAGATGTTAACCTAAGCTGGATAATGTCTAAATTCAAGTCACTGCTGTTCCTCTGTACTGCACTATTGGTTACTACTTTCTATTGTGCTTTTAGCAAGGAGGAGTTAGCAATGGATTTTTGCAGAAAAAAAGAAAGTTGTTGTTCCAGTTTCCTGGAAGGGGATTTTTCAGGCAGATACTGAACATTCCAGACAAAGTCACAGACCGGAGTCCTGAGAGAATGTAGTCAGATAAGGATCTGCAGGTAGTTCAGCCATAGATTGGGGATTGAATCCTTACAAGGAATGTGGTAGGAGATGAGGTGGAAAAAGAAACCAAGAGGCATGAACTTGAAAGTGGACAATGTCAAGGTCCTCTTTTGGGGACATAGTAATTAGTTTCTGGATGATGAGGAACCACAGAGGGAGTCTGAGATGAGCAGATTTGTTCCTTTGGCCTTTGGTACTGTAGCCCCTTATCCCTTTTCTTTCTGACTTCCAGTGAGGGCCCACGTTTGCTCATAGAACTTTCATTACATTCTTTATCTCCTCTCACCTGGAGCTTAGGTTTGGGTCCACCAGGTCTGGGCTTGGATCAGGTCTCAGGTCACTCCTTTACTGAGACCTCTGACCACTGAGGCACAATTAGAGCAATTCAGAGAGCTGAATCTCTTGTTTCTTTGCAGGAAGTGTTCTCTCTACCAGCCCTCCCTAGTGGGCCCACAGGATGCTCTGTGCCCAGCTTCACCAATCATGACTTAAAGCAATCATGACTAGCAAAGGGTTAAAATGCTTTAATTAATAGAAACTACATTAAAGTCCCTCATGTTTATAGTCTCCAGAGAGTATGCCTTTGACTCTGAATATCATCCACCCTTTCACATTTGATTGAAATCTCATCTTACATTCTTACATTTAGGCAACCAGTTTATGCAGCCAGGCTGGATTTCTCAAACAAAATCTGAGTGGCAGCCAGTGGACCAGAGGGAGAAATTCTGTCACAAAAAGAGGCGAATTTCCCAATTCCTTTTCTCATAAATATTGTGGAGTCACGGGATAACCCTTTGATGATTAACGCATCACTCTGAATCATAGGATGTTTCTATAATTCTGCTACCATAGTGACTTGCAGGAGTCTGACAGTGAAATTTCATCCATTCAAGACTCAATGGTTTCCATGGTTCTTTTCTTTCAAAATCTTTGAGTTTTTAAGTAATTTGGAGTTCAGTTGATTTGAAATTAATGTTGACTAGATAAACCCTCTTTTCTTAAACCTTACAAACTGGGCAACAATATTCAAATTATACCGGGAGCATTTTTATTTTATTCAAAGACAAGATTTTCAGGTTCATCCAAGTACTTTGAGTGCACTCATTTATTTTTTAACAACAGATGAATTGTTAATGTTCTTATTCATTCATTGTAATAAAACCCATTAAGAACTTCCAGTTGGCCATTTTAGTAGTGTAACTTAAGTTACTCTGTGTAAAAGAAATAAAACTATATTTAGAAATGTAATATACTTTTCAATTATCTCCCCCAATTAGTCTGAATTCTCTCCAGACTTGCCCCTAGAGAATGTTACTTACTACACAGATAATCAAGCAATGGATTATTATTATTAATTACATCCTAACAAGACCCAGTAACCAGCAAATAATTCAAGATACATTTGCCTGTCTGTTGTTGCAATATTTGCAGTGTGTGAGCACAATTCATCTGCTTTCTCATATGTATCTTTCTTACACTGCTCTTTTCTTCTTCTGTCTCACGTGCAGTAGTATGAGCCAGAAAGAAAAGCAAGAGACTAGGGCTGGAGGTGTAGTTCAGTGATAGAGCTTTTGCCTAGCATGCACAAAGCCCTGGGTTCAATCCTCAGCACCACCAAAAATAATCATCATCATCATCATCATCATTATCATAATCATGACCATTGGAACAAAGATTCAAAGGAGCTGGAAAAAAACTAATATATATCTCTTTTTCTCATTTTACTGATTTTATTAGTGTATTATAGTTATACATAACAGTGGAGTTATGTTTTTAATTTTGTATTTGTTCTAATTAGTTATACCAGACTGTAGAATGCATTTTGACGTGTCATAAATAAATGGAGTGACTTCTCATTTTTCTGGTTGTACATGATGTAGAATTACAGGTCATGTAGTCATGTATGTACATATGGTAATAATGTCTGAATCATTCCATTGTCCTTCCTCTCTCCATACCCCCTCCTCTCCTTTAACTTCTCTTTGTCTAATCCAAAGTACCTCTATTCTTCCCTAGTGCACCACTTTATTGTGAATTAGCATCCACATATCAGAGAAAACATTTGGCCTTTGGTTCTTTGGGATGGGCTTATTTCACTTAGCATGATATTCTCCAGTTCCATCCATTTACTGGCAAATGCCATTCTTTCATTCTCCTTTAAGGCTGAATAATATTCCATTTTGTATATATACCACAGTTTCTCTATCCATTCATCTGTCGAAGGGCACCTAGGTTGGTTTCATAGCTTAGCTATTGTGAATTAAGCTGCTAAACTGTACAGTGATGTGGCTGCATCACTATAGTATGCTGCTTTTTCTTTTTTCTTTTCTTTTTTTTTTTTTTTTTTTTTTTTTTTTTTTTTTTTTTTTTTTTTTTTTTTTTTTTTTTTTTTTTTTTTTTTTTTTTTTTTGTAGTGCTGGGGATTGAACCCAGGGCCTTGTGCATGCAAAGCAAGCACTCTGCCAATTGAGCTATATCCCCAGCCCTCGTATGCTGCTTTTAAGTCCTTAGGGTATAAACCAAGGAGTGGAACAACTGGGTCAAATGGTGGTTCCATTCCAAATTTTCTGAGGAATCTCTATACTGCTTTCCATATATTTACAACAAAGATAGATTTGAGCAAATCCAGTAGATGGGTGAGCTGTGGAACTAAGGGCAAGCAGGAGCCCCATGTGTGATCATGGGAGACAGGAGTAGGGAAGGCAGAAGAGAAGACTCAAGGAAACGGGAAGGGTAGTATAAATAGCTTAGGACTACTTGTCCCAAATAGTAAATTTATTCACACAGAATAGCAAACTATTGGCAACTCAGAAACAGTAGCTGCTGAGAGAATGGGCTGTCGAGCTAGACAGACCTGAGTTTAAGATCAAGCTCTGTCACTTACAACATGACTTTGGACCACTCATGTAACCTCAGTGAGCCTCAGTGTGTGCATCTACAAATGGTGCTGACAGTAACTAGCTGGTAAGGTTGTTGAAAGAATTAAATGAGGTAATGTGTAGGACACAAGGCTTGGCACTCCATATAGTCATTGCCATATATTTTTTTTAATTGCCTCCCGCAAATTATTTAGAATTTTCCAGATTTGACCCTCAAGAACTTCTTGAGGGTCAGAAAGATATCCAAGTGATGTATTATTCCAATAATTATTTGAAACAAACAAATAACTATGTTTAGAATATTTTATTAAGTGAAATAATCACTCCTTAACCTGGTCAGTGGTTTACAAAAGTGGAAAGATCACAGACTTTGAAGTCAGATGAACCTCAGTTCCTCAGTCTACTACTCACCAGGAAACTTATCACTGTTTTAATCTAAAGACATTTTGCTATATCTTGGATCTCAAAGGTCCCCCCAAGGTCCATATGAGCTTGGTCCTCAGTTTGTGGTACTATTGGGGGTGGCAAAACCTGTAAGATGTGGTGCCTAAGGGGAGGAAGTTTGGTCACTGGGGGTGTGTCCTGAGGAGATATCAGGACCCCACCCTTTTCTGTCTCCTCTTTGCTTCTTGACCACCATGAGGTAAACAGGCCTCCTCTGCTACAAACTTCTGCCACGATGTACTGTATCATCACCAGCCCAAAGCAAAAGCCAAGTGATCATGAAGGAAAATATCTGAAACCATGAGTCAAAGTAAACCTTTCCTCTTTATAAGCTTATTTTCTCAGGTATTTTCTCATAGTAATGAAAAGTTAATAAACTTTCTTTTCTTGTTAGCAATGTGGGATCAAATCCACTTTTCTAAGCAGTATGGAGATTCCTAAGAAAATGTGGAATGGAACCATCATTTGACCCAGTCATCCCACTCCTAGGTTTATACCCAAAAGACTTAAAAGCAGCATACTACAGTGATGCAGTCACATCAATGTTTATAGCAACTCAATTCACAATAGCTAAACTATGGAACCAACCTAGATGCCCTTCAACAGATGAATGGATAGAGAAACTGTGGTATATATATACACAAAGGAATATTACTTTGCCTTAAAGAAGAATGAAATTATGGCATTTGCCAGTAAATGGATGGAACTGGAGAATATCATGCTAAGCAAAATAAGCCCATCCCAAAGATCCAAAAGCCAAATGTTTTCTCTGATATGCAGATGCTAATTCACAATAAGGGGGAGGGACACAGGTATTTTGGACTAGACAGAGGAAGGAAGGAAGGAAGGGAGGGGAGGGGGTACTGGCGTAGGAATGATAGTAGAAAATGTTATACATTATTACCCTATGTGCATGTGTGATTACATGACCTGTGTAACTCTACCTAATGTACAACCAGACGAATGAGAAGTTATACTCCATCTATGTATGATGTGTCAAAATGCATTCTACTGTCATTTATAACTAATTAGAACAAATTTTAAAATATATTTAAAAATCTACTTTCCTAGAGAGTATTTAAGATTAAAAGTGATAATAATGGGCTTAGTATGGTACCTTATTAAAGTGTCAGCTACTTGGGATAGTGATTTTCAATTTTTAGTATTTCACAATTTTGATGTCATTCCTTGGCATGGGAAACATAGTGTAGTGAATAAAGAAAATGATGTCACCAGTATTAAGTAAAGGAAGAACCCAGAGTATATAAGAATGTGCATAAAGTCTCATAATGAAGTGGTTGTAGAATCAATATTAAGTCCTTGAATATGCCGGGCGCGGTGGCTCACGCTTGTAATCCCAGCACTTAGGGAGGCTGAGACAGGAGAATCGCGAGTTCAAAGCCAGCCTCAGCAATGGCGAGGCACTAAGCAACTCAGTGAGACCCTGTCTCTACATAAAACACAAAATAGGGCTGGGGATGTGGCTCAGGGGTCGAGTGCCCCTGAGTTCAATCCCCGGTACCAAA